>PVIU01031559.1:0-14649 GCA_004026605.1 Ondatra zibethicus
TCTTCTGGTGAGTTGACACCTGAACACTAGTTGTCACCTGCTGTAACTCTCATGACCTCTGACAGTAATGCCACTAGAAGATTTTTAATACATTTAGCAAAATTATAGTAATTGTTCTTGCCTGAGGTCTAGGATATAACAGGCCACAGATTCTTGGCACTGTCAATGATGTCAGATATGAGAATTTTAAAATACCCTGTTTGTTTATCATCAACTTTTAATATCTAAATAATGCTTGGTGTAGGAGGCTCTTCTGTTCATGTGTTGCTTTCATTGGTTAATGAATGAAGAAACTGCTTTGGGCCTGATAGAGCAGGACTTAGGTAGGCGGAGAAGACAGAACTGAATGCTGGGAAGAAGGACAAAGTGAGAGATGCCATGAATTTTCTGCCTGAGATGGATACTGGTTAGAATCTTGCTGGTAAGTCACAGTCACATGGTGATACACAGATTAATCGAAATGGGTTAAATTAAGATGTAAGAATTAGCCAATAAGAAACTAGAGCTAATGGGCCAAGCAGTGTTATTTAATTAATACAGTTTCTGTGTGCTTATTTCAGGTGTAAGCTAGACGGGAGGCCTGGACCAAACAAAGGGCCCCCTCCCCATGCAACACCTGGCACTTCAACGTGGACAACTAACTCCATGTAAAACCTGAGAGGGCTAGAAAAGGAATTCTAGATACAAATATAGAATTTAGCACAGCTTTTTACTGTTTGCTGGTGGTGTGCCATAGCTCCTTTAAGAGAGATTTTCCTGTCTCAGCAATCGTAGCAGAAGAAAAGCCACACCATTTTGGAACAAGGCTTCCTGGGCCCTGCCACTGGTGCAAACTCCTGCTATGGAGCATTTGTGGGCCAGGTTGTTTGTGTGCCCACTTGTGGTCTGGAGGAAAGTAGCTGAGACCATGCCCGTGGCTCATCCTGGGCAGGTGGCAGGACCAGGTCTACTAGGCTTGGGCAGGCAGGAGAGCATGGCAGAGTCCCACTGCCATACAGAGAGATGTTTCCAGGCTGCACAGTGCTCTGTATGGCAGATTTGGCTGTAACTCAGATAAAAAAAGGTTTATGTGCTGCATGCTCATTCTCTGGGTTGGACTGCTGAGTGTGGCTTCTGCCTGGCACCCCCAGAGCTAGCACTGGTGGTGCTTCCACAATGTTAAAATTAGAAGGTGGCAGAGCCAACATCAAGAGCTGCTGCAACCAAGCTGCTTATCATTTTGAAAGCTCTTCTAGACAGTAAAGAATTACAGATTCACAATAGGACAGATTCAGACATAAACAACCTCTAAATGGGTCACAATGTTGGATAAATATATGTAGGCTTGGGAGAGAAAAGATAAAGAGTATAGAGAGTCATAAAATAAAGTTAATGCTTTAACAAAAGGGTAAAGTCTTTAAAGAGACAGAGTAAGGTAATAAAGAAAAATAAGCTACATAAAAATGGACAATTCACAGAGTCTGGATTATGTATATTATTGTGTTATTTTTGAATTTTTTGACTAGGAAGGAGCTAAGTACAGAAAGATATTTCATTATTTGGACTGCTAAGCTAAATCAGCATGTATAATATAAAGGAATTATGACTTGAAAATTTGGGTCTAAGGATGTGATGCTTTGGAAAAGAGGTTTTTCTTTTGTTTTCAAAGAAGATGAGAACCTGTGCATTGCCTTCAGGCAAATATGGTTTGATAGACCATGCCCTCATGAAAGGTTGCTGTGAACACCCTAAAAAATTAGTTTGCTGAACTGACAACTGAGATGAACCTAGCATACAGGATACACCATGAAAGACCTCATTAACAACTCCCCATACAGCACGAAGCAGTTTGGAGGAAAAAAAAACTGTGCCCATATTCCCAAATATTTTATAAATGTTCTTTTACATTTAAAGGGGGATATGATATAGAGATGAATAATTTACACTGGTATGGATCTTGGTTTAGTAATATAAATTTAAGGTCAATCTTGTTATATGTATATTTCTGCTCTTGATTGAGGTGTTGTGATTATATAGTTCATTTAAAAAATGTAGTGTATAATTAAGAAATATAGGTTAATAGATAATCCTCTATAATAGTCAAGTTTGTAGTCATGTTAGTTAGATTTTTCTAGATGTATGGAGATATATTTGAGCTAGTTAAGCATTCTTCAAATCTTTCAGAGACCTTCAGAATATGGCATTTAAAGGTTTTAAAAATTTGGGACTTTTCATGCCAATGAGACACATCTGCTCCTGGCAGCACCAAGCTACTTCGAGAGGAAGATGGGAATCAAAGTGGCTCCTTAGCCATTTGGGCAAGAAACTGCTTTTGCCTGAACTCGTTCACTGGACATGCAGTACCCACAGAGAGATGACTGCTGAACTTGCCTAAAGGCAGGATGGTCCTTTGGGGTTCCTGCTTTATAAAAGAGTCTGCGAGACATTCTGCAGGGAACAAAAGAAAGTAACTGAACTGTCTTTGAAATTTCCAGCTTCATGGAAAAGTCTGCTGGATACTATGTCCTGTAGGCTGAAGATGGATGCCCCAATGATATGGAATAACTTTGGGTAAATATTCAGGCAGTGAGATGTCTCTGTCAATTATAGAGTTTGGGATGTTGTTTATAATATACTTCCTGTTTACTTAGGTAATATTATATCTTTCTGGAGACTTTGATGGAGTTGAAGAATTTATAGTTATAGTTGTAGTTTTCCTTAGTTATGATAAAAGATAAAGTAAATATAAGTATTGTAACTGTAATTCTTATTTGATGCCTGTTTTGTTATATGTAATTTTACTATGTTAAAGTTGAGGCCTTCCTTTTTGTTTAAATAGAAAAGGGGAAATGGTGTAGGAATTTCTTCTATTCATGTGTTGCTTTCATTGGTTAATGAATGAAGAAACTGCTTTGGGCCTGATAGGGCAGGACTTAGGTAGGCGGAGAAGACAGAGCTGAATGCTGGGAAGAAGGGCAGATTGAGAGATGCCATGGATCTTCTGCCTGAGATGGCCGCTGGTTAGAATCTTGCCAGTAAGCCACAGTCACATGGGGATACACAGATTAGTAGAAATGGGTTAAACTAAGATATAAGAATTAGCCAATAAGAAACTAGAGCTAATGGGCCAGGCAGTATTTTAATTAATACAGTTTCTGTGTGTTCATTTCATGTCTAAGCTAGCCGGGATGCTGGGACCAAACAAAGGGCCCCATCTCCATGCAACAAATGATAGAAGATTAATAGTTCTGTACCTATACACTGACAACCCAGAAATGCAATGTCAGAGAATGGGCAAATTATCATTAAAATGAAATTTATAAGATTGAAAATAAGACCTATTAATGTGTCCTGGGATAGAACTGCTTCACATGTTGTGCATAGTATTTGTTTGACTTTAGAACCCCTGACTTTACATTCTGGATGAAGAATATATTGTTAATACCAATGTGACATGAGTAAATGTATTGACCTTCTCTTATCTTCAATTTCTCCTCTATAAAATAAGGAACATTTTTATAGCATGACTATCATGCTAATTCCATTAAAATAAAGTTATAATAACTACCACTGTGCATATAATGTATAATAGACATTGATGTACAACCATTTACCATTCTCCCTAAATGAGTATACAAAGATAGCATAATTCTAATGTAGATAGTTGCAGAATAATAAAGAAATTCTTATAATTTACTCTCACTTAAAATATACATAAAATCAGAATGCTGGATATATTCAGTTTTAGGTTATTGTGTGTGGTATATGTCAACATTATTTTGTTAACCCTATTTCTTGCATTATTTTGACATCATAACTAAATAAAATGAATATTTACTAATGATATGCACTGAAATAAGTGTACAAAACAGCATATCATATTATATTTGTTTTTAATTGGTTTTATTGCCTCACATATTAGAATCTTCAGAATCTAATTACACATTCAATGATTAATCTTGAGTTTTATTAGATGATAGCTTATTTACTGTGTCTGTAATACTAAGCAAACAGTATGAAGTTTGGTCTCATGGACTGATAGTTTAATGTCAGGAATGTTTATTAATCAATATGATATATAAATGTGTATTTATACACATTCTAACAGGGCTTAGGTTTGGTCTACAGAAAAATATAGGAGAAGCAGTGTTTATCCTATATTTTTCACTGTGCTAAGTCATCATTCCATTTAAAGTATTTTTAAAAATTAAGAAAACAATCAAAACTGCTTACAACTTAGGAAATGGCTCAGTAGGGAGTGTCCATGCCACACAAGCATGAGGGTCCTAGTCGGAACCCACATAAAACTGGGTATTGCAGTGAGCTTCTTTAATCCCAGTTATCCAAAAGCAAGATGTGGGAAAGAGACAGAGTCCTCAGAGGCCTATGGGACAGTTAGCTTAGGGTACATGAGAGCGACAAGATATGTCTCAAAGTGAAAGGCAAGGACCAACACCATACCTCAGGTTAATTTCTACCTTCTATACATGTGCTGTGGTATGATATGTATTGCTCTCACATACATACTCACAGACATGCCAGCCTGCAACCATATATTTGTTATATAGACAGGTGTGTGTACACACAAAGCAAACAACTTGTGTCTGCGTTTTAAATCTGACATGTGGTAACCTTTGGGTATATTAATGTGTATGAAAGGAGTTTTCTTTGCCTCAAAGTCATCAAAGAAGACAACAGTGGAAACTATTATGAAATTCAAGATTAGAAGTCATTCCACCAAGCCCATTTGTTAAATATATATTATATAACACAAACTCAATGTCTAGCGCTGGTCACTAATATTTTTCCAAACCTTTACCAGAGATCAAAATTTGAAGTTCCAAAGCATTGTATTCTTTTTGTTTGTTTGTTTGTTTTTCGAGACAGGGTTTCTCTGTAGCTTTGGAGTCTGTCCTGGAACTAGCTCTTGTAGACTAGGCTGGCCTCGAACTCACAGCAATCCACCTGCCTCTGCCTCCGGAGTGCTGGAATTAAAGGTGTGCTGGGTAAGCATTGTATTCTTAATGTTGCATAGCAGCGTCCAAAATGTTCAAGAAAGCATCTTACAGGAGGGGACATGAATCTGGGCTCAGAGTTTTGGACATTTCACTCTGTGGTTATTTGGCCCCATGTGCTTGGGAATTATACGATGATGGAGAACGTTCCTCATCTTGTGAAAAAAAAAGGAGACAGAAAGAGTAAGCTACAGAGAAACCCCGTCTCAAAAAAAGAAAAAGAAAAAGGAAAAACTGATTGGAAACCCTTTTAGTTTCTGTAAAACTGTTTGGCATATGTAGATCCCTTTTCACTATTTCTCTATACAACATTGACTGCACATTAGGACTGCTGTATTACCCATTTGTTCAGCAATTCCTGGAGGAGTAGAAATGGACCCTATTCTCCAGAGACTATCTGTCTCACCAAGCTGGGATGGATGTTCTAAAATTGGAGACATATGTGACCTGAGATTCAGGACTATTTGTCTTTGTGGAGAATAACCTTTCTAGTGGGAAAATCCATCCAGTTTATCAAATTATAGACTAGAAGTCTGTTTTGTGAGCAAAGGGATTTGGGGTTTTAAGGGATATTTCTAGGTTAGCAGCAGAACTGAACTTATTTACTCTGAGGACAGTTCTTCCCAAAAGAAGTGGAATTCACTTCTCAGAACTATACAGTTTTCTCCTCTGTACACTAACAAGAATATATTACTACTATTTTAATATTGATTAATCTTTGTAAAAATTACTTCCACATGACTTAAGCCAACAAACTAAGACATATACAGGTTTTTAATCTTTTTGTTTATACTACAGCATAACAAGGAACCTGTGGGAATAAATGGATACTAATCTCTGAGGTACACCAAACTCAAGACAAAACCATGGTAGATCCTTCCTTGCCTAGAATCATTTTGGCATCTAAGAAGTCAAAACATATTTAGAGATCTTTACTCTCAACTCTAAAAGAAATCCTTATGTATGATTAACTAGAAACACTGCCTGAGATTCAAGAAATCTGAATTTTCTTCCTTATGACATGAGTCCTATTTTTTCACTTCTATGAATTAAAAGGACCAAGCGGACAGTAACCGTGGCGAGTTGCAAGAATAACATGGCATATTTTATTCTTTATTCTTACCATTAAGGTTATTTTCTATGCAATTTACAATGAGCTTAGTCAAGAAACAGTTAGTATTCAAATGATTTCATAACGTTGTACGGATTTTGACACATTTCTTTCTGAATCACCAAATGCATCCATACTACTGATATCTACTAATACAGATTTTCTGATGAAGAACAGAATTCTGAAAGAAACTGAGGCCAAAGATTTGGCCTCTTATAAAACTTGATTTATTTATTTAATGTTTATGGATATTTTATCTGTAGCTATGGCTATACTTCATGTGTCTACCTGGTGCTCCAGCAGGCCAGAAGAATGTGTTGGATCCCCTAGAACTGAAGTTACAGAAGATTGTGAGTCCTTATGTGGGTAATGGGAATGGAACCCAAATCATTCCAATGAAGATCCGGTTCTCTTAAACCCTGAGACTTCTCCCAAGCTACCAAAATCCACCTCCTAGCCTAACGAATATATCTTGCAAGTTCTATTATTCTACATAATATTATGGGCTGTAGCTTAGTTGGTAGCTTGCATAGACTATAGGAAATCCTGGATTCTATTTCTAGGACTGTATAAACAAGATATGGTAGCAAATATCTCTAATCCTAGCATTCAGGGGAGAGAGACGGAATTTCAGAATGTTAAGGTACATTTTCCCCTGCCCAGAAAGCTTTAGGCTAGCCTTGGATAGTAAGATATTGCCTTAAAATATATATTTACTACTTTTATCTTCTGCAAAAAGATTCCAGTATCACCCAACAACCAAGCATAGATAAAAACATATATTTAACAGAAAACACAGTTCCTCCTAGTAAGTTTAAAATGTTTGTATGAGAACTTATCTTAAAAGTTTACATATTTTCTGTTTCCAAATGCTTTCTGCCTGAATACTAACCTTTCAGCTCAGGGGTATGTTTCCAACATAAAACCCTCAAAAATAAGCAGAAATGCGACAGTATTCTCAGTTAGAATTCTGAATCTCTATTGCCGTAGAAGCTAACTCCCACAAAAACCAGTTTTGGATTTGTGAAATGAAGACATCAAGGCACAGATTGTGCTGGCTTTGCACTTCTGCCTTCTTTAAGCCCTGGATGGATATGAACCTTGCTGCTGACTCTTCAGCTCTTGGTCTTGGTCCAGCCCACTACAAATTACATAGCAGAGAAGGGCTTAAGAACACAGCATATTTCAATGATAAATGTTTTAAAACCTCCCATTTGAATCATTAAACATTTAGATCATATTGCTGCTTGCTCAAGAAATTTCATCACACATAGGGTTATGATCAGTGAGATATGATAGTAAGTTGGATGTTACAATGTGATGAACAACAACTTAAAAAAGGAAAGGAAGAAATACTAGGTTTTTAAATTACTAAATGTGTTTGATTTTAGCCTTTGTGTGACTTTAAGCAGAAGTGTTTGGGGTTTAAAGCACAATAGCATGTTTGCTCTTCTAATTCATCATAACACTCAATCCTTGGTGAAAATTACAGTAAACAGCTTATAATTTTTCCAAGAGATTATTGGTTGACGTGTGTGTGTGTGTGTGTGTGTGTGTGTGTGTGTGTGTGCGTGCGTGCGTGCGTGTGTGTGATATTACTTAATGGATAAAACACAGTGACTGCTCTGAAGAGATAAACTGCCATGGTTTGGACACTTAATGTGTTTTCTTGTTTGTTTTTAATGGCTATGCTTTTTGTACACTATGGTGGGTCTTTAAGTGTGATCCTTAGTCTATCAATATAACAAACAATTAGGAACAGTTTTATGTGGTAGATTTTTGCCCTCATCTAATATCATTAAATTAAACCTTAATGAAGCAAACTTCAAGGGCTGCAATTCTTTGTTTAAGGAAACCTTACACCAGTAGTGATTGTACCTGTCCTTAATGCCAGCATTCTGGAGGCGGAGACAAGAGGATTGCCCTGTATTACAAACCACTCAGAAGCCAATCAGGTCCACATACTATGAAACCCTGACTCCACAACCCCAAAATTAAACCAACTAGAACAAAACAAAGTAACAGATATTGTGTTTGTGGGCAAACACTGGATTTATCTGTAGTCTCCAAATAAAGAATTGTAATTCAGATTTATTTATTCTTAAAATGTTATCTAGGAACAACGAGAGTTTGTTTACAGTCTATTCCTTCTTTTAAATGTCTTATTTATTATATGAAAATTTCATATACTTTATACTTTGATCATATCCATTCCCTATTCGAACTTTATCAAGATCCACCCACCTCCCTACACATCCAACTTCATGTTTTTTATTCCTCTTCTCTATACAAACAAAACAAAACAAAATATGGATTCCAGTTTGTGTTAACTTACAGCTCCTGGTTGTGGGTTCTGTTATAGAGTTGATAATCCCAAGTGTCACTCCACTGGAGAAAAGTGACATTTTTTCACACATCAGTGACAATATGCCAATGCCTCTAATCTAGGAGTAGTACTTTTTATCCATGTACTGACATATCACTACAGCAATCTGTCATTAGAAATAATTTTATCATTATCTCTCTTTAGTGGAATAATAGCAGTAGGTTTTCCCTTAGGGTCTGTTACCTTCAGGTTCTTGACCTGACACTGTCTGTGAGGTCATTTTTTTTTCTCTTTACTGCAGAATAAGTATAAAAATGGATTTCATAACTAAATAATTTTTTGTGTTAGCATGGAACTAGAATTTTCAGTTTCCTTTGGTTTTGGTCTGCTCTCTTTATTCAATGTCCTCACAACTTTTGTTTGACAAAGAGTGACTATTCATGAGTTCTGAGATTTTGTTTCCTCCTCAAGACTCCCTCCTTTGTTCTCATTTATGTCTATCACATGTATATTAATCAATATACAGTAGTTTACACTACAGCAACAAATGAACAGGTGACCTAGACATAGACAGACGCATGCTGTAACAGAGCTTATTTCTCACCCACACTGTTTGTCATGCTTGAAGCTCTGGTTTGTCCTGGTTCTATAGGTGCCGTACTCACAATGTGTTTAGGATGCCCTCTTAAGCCTATAGCAGTCATCTATTTGCAAGCCTTCTTTGTGATTTCATTAGGCCATATAGCTAGTTCTTGACAACTTGCAAGCTGAGCTTGCAGATGTTGCACAAGAACGTTTAATTACTGGTCTGAGACTCTCTAGAAGACTTGGCTCTGGTCTCACAGGTGGTAATTGTGTGGTTATGTTAGAACCTAGATAAGCAGAGATTTACTTTTAGATTCATGACTAAAACTGAACTTGTTTTCTTCTCTTAAATTGAGTCATTGGTTATGTTAGAATATCAGCTAACTAGACTATCTATGTGGTAATTTAGAGATTTATTCTACATCTTCTTATGCCCCCAATATGTTGATACTGCAGCCATGTTATCCCTATGGCTCAGTAAAAGATCTTGGTGAAATATGTAGTCTTTTATGACTCAGTTCAGCAAAAACAGAGATCATTACTACAGAAGAGACAATTATCCAAGGTCACAACAGAGATCATCTCTCCAGCGGAGACAAATGGCCAGTGTAGCAACATGACTCCACACTTTCAGAAGAGGACATTGATCCACTTTCAACTTCGCAAGCTTGAAAGAACTTAACCTTAGTGAAAACTGGTGATGTGGTTGATGTCATTTCATAAAGGATAATTTTGTTCTTAGGAACTTTCCATTGATATTTAAATTAGAAGTAGAAAATGACTTGGAGAACCTAATATAATATCAAAAGTAGCAGTGAAACTGACAGATTCATATGTGTATAATTTTAAAAAAAAGGAAAATCATAGGCTTTTTTTTGGTTGACAATTTTTTTTCAGATTAGGACAGAGGTTAATAACTTAGCTCCATTGTGATGTTGTACAACTCATTTTATTGAAAACATCTAATATTAGATAAAAGAGAGAAATCATAAATCAAATATTAGAACTCATATACCTTTGACGTCATTCTTCTCAAGGAAATACAAATTTATTTTTTTTATTTTTTGTATATGAGTGTTTTACCTGCATGTGTTTGTGCACGACATGTGTGCCTAGTGCCTACCAAGGTCAGAAGAGGATGTTGGATTCCCTTGGACTGGAGTTAACAGAGAGTTGTGAGCTGATAGAAGTCAAATGTCAGTCTCCTGTAAGAGTAAGAGCTTAACCACTGAGCCAACTCTCCAATGCATGAAAATGCAAACTTAGAACAAGTGAATATTCTGTCATATTAGCAGCAGCAGGGTACCTGTAAGGAGTTTTGGTGAGGTTCCAGTGATGATGGTTGCTAAAGGCCTTGAACCAGACCAATGACTTATTGCTAGTAGGGCTTATTGGACAAAAGTGTATACTGCCGGACACACCACAACTCCTCATGGTACTATGATGAATGAAGATGTGTTGGAAAGACAAAGGAGTGAGATGTTTTTTGTTTGCCTGTTTTGTTTTTAATTAATTTGGGGGGATTCTCTTGGGGAGCTCTTCACTAGTGTGCAGCAGTTATAAAGGGATTAGGAGATGAGCAGGAATCGGGTGCATGTGAAATACCCAAATAATCAATCAATAAAGAATTATGTTATTAAAACAAAAAGAAATACTGCTTTTAATGATGATAATAGCAAAAGCAAGAAAGTCGACAAATTGAATGGAATTGATTAAATGTAAGATAAGAATTATTTTTAAATTCAACTTTTTAACATTTGTTAAAAATGAAGAATGCGTTATAAAAGAACATTGCAAAGATTCCCCAAGGATGCATATTTGAAGGTATCTCTGTGATATCATTTAAAAAATGAAGAAACAATGAAGGCTGTTAAAATTGTAGTTGTTAAATGAAGATGCATCCATCTGAACTGGAGAGATTATTTAGAGATCAACAGCCCTACTACTCTGGATGGGAAGCAGAATTTGGTTCTCTGTATCCATGCCAGGAAGCTGACAACTCTCTTTAAAGTTGGATCCACAGTATTGGAAAAGCACTTCTGCTCTTGACAGGCATCTGTGACCATACACAAATGAAATAATCATATATAAAACAATAAAATAAATTGCAATAAAAATAAAGAAGGTGAAAGGTTTGGAAGATGATTTTCCTGTAAAGGGAACAGAGGCTGAGAATGCTTGACATTGACAGTGAAGTTTGTATCGTGAACTTTTATTTATTTATTTTTTGCTTTTACATGGTGAATGCTTTATTGCATGTTTATATGTAAATGGAAAAATACAGAAGAATTATTAGATGAGTAGTGTTTATATATTTATTAATATATGTTTGTGATTGATGTTGTATAACAATTTCTATTATCCATGTCTGTAACTCTTTTTATCCTAGAAAATTAGAACACATGAAATGTGTCTAAATGTGTCAGCATCAGTATCTGTAGGTATGTAGACACTGAAAAACAAACATCCACTGTTGCTCTTAGCCTAGGTCACTCCTAGGAGTGGAGAAAGAAAAGGACTCCTTAAAAGAATTTTCAAAAATCCATTTTTTTTCATTAATTTTTAGGAAAACCCCCAACATTTCATTTCAACAGCCAAAAGAAATAATCTAGTAAGATCCAGAAAATTTAAACAGAAAAGAAGGTGAAATACAATGTACAGTAGTTCTTGCTGGTAATTTGCAAAATTTGTCATTTAGTGCTTTTACATGTCTTATATAATTTTATTTTATGTCAATATTAAAACCACAGAAAACTTGAATAGAAAATGTTTTCTAACTTCCATATTTTTCCTACCCCTACATGTGTTCAAACTTCCCCTAAAAAATTCTACACTAGGTTTCACATATTTTATAATTCAAAAACTTAAAGGAATACATGTTGTTTTCAGCTGTATGGTTGGTAACATACATACTCTGGATTTTTATAGTCATAAAATCTTTTTGCCTTCCAGTATAGTATCATATACACATATCACCATTGCTATAAAACCCTTTGTGCTCTCTCTACTCACCCTGCCCTTTCTCAGAAATCTTAGAAGCAAAGAATTTCCATGCCACTATTTCTTCTTATTTAGTCATTATAATATGCATGATAAAACATTTCTGTTTAGAAAAGTTTTCCTAGAGACATGACATTTCTGTTAAGTAATCTTGCTACTTATCCTTATCACCTGAGTTTATTTGATTCCCCACTCCCATAGATTGCTTGAAACAAATTATGGCATCATATCTGCAGGATCTGACTTCCTCCTTTGGCCTCACCCACACATTGTTTAAAATGCCACATTTTTCATAAAATTTACAAATTTTCTCCTTCTTACCTATTTGTAGTTCAACGCTTTCAGTATGTTCCTGATTGATGTTGTATACTCATTTCTGTCTTCCATTTCTTTTTTTTTCCATTGGTTTTATTGAGCTATACATTTTTCTCTGCTCCCTGCCTCCTCTCCCTTTCCCTTCAACCTTCTCCCATGGTCCTCTCATGCTCCCAATTTACTCAGGAAATCTCGTCTTTTTTACTTCCCTTGTAGATTAGATCCATGTATGTCTCTCTTACAATCCTCATTATTGTCTAGGTTCTATTGAATTGTGATGTGTAGGTTGATTTTCTTTGCTTTACGTCTAAAACCCACTTATGAGTGAATACATATGATATTTGTCTTTCTGGGTGTGGGTTACCTCACACAATACCATGTTTTCTAGATCCATTCATTTGCTTGCAAATTTCAAGATGTCATTATTTCTTTCTGCTGTGTAGTAATCTACTGTGTAAGTGTACATATTTTCCTTATCCGTTCTTTAGTCGAGGGACATTTAGGTTGTTTCCAGGTTCTGGCTATGACAAACAATACTGCTATGAACATAGTTGAACACATGTCCTTGAGGTACTATTGAGCGAGAATTTGGGGCAGACAGCTGGGAGGTAGCAGTGTTGCAGAGAAAGAGAAATATGTCCATGCCCAGTTCAACATGTTAAAAGTGGTTACTCTGGTGAAGTTCCTTCATATATGCCCTTGGCTTTCTTACATTTATTTACTATGTTAGATAGTTGTTTTCTAAGCAATTATATGTATGTGTGTATATATGCATGCTTGTGTATGCATATACATATAGCTATAATATGTGTTTATATGTTTGACTGTTTTTATATTTGTATATCTTTATGCCTGTATATAAGCATATGCACATTTTCTAATTTGGAAACTTAGGCTTAAGAAGAAAAAAGATTTTGTATTATCTAATATTCTTTCAGCAACCAATCCTTCTATATCTATTTCACTTCAGTTGTGTTTTTAAAATAACTAGGCTAATATAAGCCCATGTTCATAGAGAAAATCATCATCATTTTAAAATAAAGTTGTTGAGATGTGAGACGCAATGGACCCTAGCAATCACACTGATGTGTCAGTTGTGAAACTCTGTGCATATGTCTCCCTCACATCCTTTGTAATGATGCATGGATATTTTCAGGGAGATTTCAACTAAATTGGATGTGCTGAGTGGATTCTTCCCACTCCTAAATCCCACATTACATTTTTATTTCTCAAATCTATTAGTTCCTCTAATCTGAAAAAGTTAGTTTCCTCTTATTTTTTTCCCACGCTTCAAGGTTATGGCTAAGATTGTAGGCATGAGCTGTGAATTACACTCTTAAGGTTTGAATCTTAACAATGTTAAAAGACAAGGTTTTTGCTCTTAGGGTGTTTACAACATACTCAAAGAACAAAGGCAGGTCCTTCACTTTGTACAACACAAAATTGACTGAAATAAGTTTAGCATCCCTTAAGGAAGGGATAGTAGATATTAAATATCATAAAGAAAATGACATGAGTACCAGTTTTGGAAAAAGGATATTTAAGGAAAAAATGGTACTGTGGAGAAGAAAAACCATTTCAAACAAAGAAATAAATTTAATGAAAGTTTTAGTTTCCCTTCTCTTGTTATGGTAATATATTCCAATGATGAAAATTTGATGGTACCAAGCTTTATTTTGGCTTACAGCTCTGAAAGGAAATAGTCCATTGAGGTTGGAAGACATAATTGGCAAATAAGGCATGGCTGAAGGATCAGAGAGATAGGTGAGCACATTGTATCTGTACTAAGGAAGCAGAGAGTGAGAAAGCACAGCCAGGCTATGAAACTTACAAGCTCCCACACAGTGATATATGTGCTCCCGCAAGGCTCCAGCTCCTAATGGTAACCACCAGGTGGGTACCAAGTATCCAAACACATGAGCCTATTGGAGATAGTTCACTATAGCAGTGAAGGCATGAAAATAATAGAGTCGTCTATGGAAGAGTTTGCAAAGGTATATATGTATGTTGAAAAATTGGGTCCTGAGAGCTGTTTCTTAAAACACCTTAATGGGACATGATTCTTAGCCTAGTAATTTTCAATTGCTTAATTACCATGGCTCACACCAAGGTTGCTTCTGCACTTGAGAGTAGCAAGTAAAACACTTTTGATCAATTATTTATCTCACTTCAGGGTTACAAACAAATGAGGTTCCTGAGTACTTTTTAAAAAAATCTTTTAATAGACTGAATGGCTACTTTTAAAAGTCAATTAACTGGGTCAAGGTAAGTACAAACAACAATTACATACTTAATAGTGTTAGAACTAAGAGCTGGGC
>PVIU01031560.1:0-14650 GCA_004026605.1 Ondatra zibethicus
TCAAAAATTGACCACATACTCTGTAACAAAACAAACCTCAACAAATACAAAAAAATTGGAATAACCCAATGTACCTTATCAGATCACCATGCTTTAAAACTAGAAGTCAACAGCAATACCAATTCCAGAAAACCCACAAACACATGGAAATTAAACAGTGCTCATCTGAATCATCAATGGGTCAAGGAAGAAATAAAAGAGGAAATTAAAGACTTCATAAAATTCAATGAAAATGACCACACAACATACTCAAATTTATGGGACACAATGAAAGCAGTGTTAAGAGGCAAGTTCATAGCACTAAATGCCTACATAAAGAGGATGGAAAAATCCCACATTAATGAATTACAGAACAATTGTAAACTTTAGAACAAAAAAAAGCAAACTCTCCTAAGAGAACTAGACGGCAGGAAATAATCAAACTGAGAGCTGAAATCAACAAAATAGAAACAAAGAAAACAACACAAAGAATCAATGAGACCAAGAGTTCCTTCTTAGAGAAAATCAACAAAATATACCAATCTTTATCCAAACTAACCAAAAGGCAGAAAGAGAGAATATCCAAATTAACAAAATCAGGGCTGGAGAGATGGCTCAGCCGTTAAAGGCTAGGCTCACAACCAAAAATTAACAAAATCAGAAATGAAAAGGGGGACATAACAACAGACACGGAGGAAATACAGAGGATCATCAGGTTATATTTTGAAAACCGGTACTCCACAAAATTGGAAATCTTAAAGGAAATGGACAACTTTCTGGATAAATATCACTTACCAAAATTAAATCAAGATCAGATAAGCAAATTAAACAGACCTATAACTGCTGAAGAAATAGAAACAGTCATCAAAAGTCTCCCAACCAAAAGAAGACAAGAACCAAATGATTTCAGCTCAGAATTCTACAAGACTTTCAAAGAGGAACTATTACCTATACTCCTCAAATTATTCCACACAATAGAAACAGAGGGAATATTGCCAAACTCTTTTTATGAGGCTACAATTACCCTGATACCCAAACCACAGAAAGACAATACTAAGAAAGAGAATTACAGATCAATCTCACTCATGAATATTGATGCAAAAATACTAAATAAAATACTAGCAAATAGAATCCAAGAACACATCGGAACCATCATCCACCATGACCAAGTCGGCTTCATCCCACAGATGCAGGGATGGTTCAACATACAAAAATCTGTCAACGTAATCCATCATATAAACAAGCTGAAAAATAAAAACCACATGATCATCTCATTAGATGCCGAAAAAGCATTTGACAAATACAACATCCCTTCATGATAAAAGTCTTGGAGAGAGCAGGGATACAAGGAACATACCTAAACATAATTAAGGCAATATACAGCAAGCCAACAGCCAACATCAAACTAAACGTAAAGAAACTCCCAGCGATTCCACTGAAATAAGGAACAAGACAAGGTTGTCCACTCTCTCCATACCTATTCAATATAGTTCTTGAGGTCCTAGCTAGAGCAATAAGACACCAAAGGGAGATCAAGAGGATACAAATTGGAAAAGAAGAAGTCAAACTCTCACTGTTTGCTGATGATATGGTAGTTTACATAAGTGATCCCAAAAATTCTATCAAAGAACTTCTACAACTCATAAACACATTCAGCAATGTAGCAGGATACAAGATTAACTCAAAAAAATCAGTAGCCCTCCTGTACACAAATGATAAAAGGGCCGAGGAAGAAATCAGAGAATCAACACCCTTCACAATAGCCACAAATGGCATAAAATATCTTGGAGTAACTCTAACCAAACAAGTGGAAGACTTGTATGACAAGAACTTTAAATCTTTGAAGAAAGAAATTGAAGAAGACACCAGAAAATGTAAAGACCTCCCCTGCTCTTGGGTAGGCAGAATTAATATAGTAAAAATGGCAATCCTTCCGAAAGCAATCTACAGATGCAACGCAATGCCCATCAAAACCCAACAAAATTCTTCAAGGACCTTGAAAGAACAGTATTCAACTTCATTTGGAAAAGCAGAAAACCCAGGATAGCCAAAACAATCCTGGGCAATAAAAGAACTTCTGGAGGCATCACAATCCCTGACTTCAAACTTACTACAGAGCTACAGTACTGAAAACAGCCTGGTACTGGCATAAGAACAGACAGGAGGACCAATGGAACCAAGTAGAAGACCCGGATACCAATCCACACATCTTCGAACACCTGATATTTGATAAAGAAGCAAAAAATATCAAATGGAAAAAAGAAAGCACATTTAACAAGTGGTGCTGGCATAACTGGATATCAACATGTAGAAGAATGAAAATAGACCCATATCTATCACCATGCACAAAACTCAAGTCCAAATGGATCAAAGACCTCAACATAAAGCCAGCCACACTGAACCTTATAGAAGAGAAAGTGGGAAGTACACTTGAATGCATTGACACAGGGAACCACTTCCTAAATAGAACCCCAGCAGCACAGACACTGAGCAAAACAATTAATAAATGGGACCTTCTCCTGAAGCTGAAAAGCTTCTGTAAAGCAAAGGACACGGACAACAAGACAAAACGACAGCCTACAGAATGGGAAAAGATCTTCACTAACCCCACATCAGACAGAGGTCTGATCTCTAAAATATACAAAGAACTCAAGAAATTGGACATCAAAAGATCACATAATCCAATAAAAATATGGAGTACAGACCTAAACAGAGAACTCTCAACAGAGGAATCTAAAATGGCTGAAAGACACTTAAGGAAATGTTCAACATCCTTAGTCATCAGAGAAATGCAAATCAAAATAACTCTGAGATTCCATCTTACATCTGTAAAAATGGCCAAAATCAAAAACACTGATGACAACTTATGCTGGAGAGGTTGTAGGGAAAAGGGAACACTTCTACATTGCTTGTGGGAATGCAAGCTGGTACAACCCCTTTGGTTGTCAGTGTGGCGATTTCTCAGAAAATTAGGAAACAACCTTCCTCAAGACTCAGTAATACCACTTTTAGGTATATACCCAAAAGATGCTCAATCGTGCCACAAGGACACGGGCTCAACTATGTTCATAGCAGCTTTGTTTGTCAGAACCTGGAAACAACCTAAATGCCCCTCAACCCAAGAATGGATAAGGAAAATGTGGTACATTTACACAATGGAGTACTACATAGCAGAAAAAAATAACGACAGCTTGAATTTTGCAGGAAAATGGATGGAACTAGAAAACATTATTTTGAGTGAGGTAACCCAGACACAGAAAGACAATTATCACATGTACTTACTCATAGGTGGTTTTTAAACATAAAGCAAAGAAAGCCAGCCTACAAACCACAATCCCAGAGAACTTAGACAACAATGCGGACACTAAGAGAGACTTACATATATCTAATCTACATGGGAAGTAGAAAGTAGAAAAAGATCTCCTGAGTAAATTGGGAGCATGGGGACCTTGGGGGAGGGTTGAAGGGAGAAGGGGAGTGGCAGGGAGGGGAGCAGAGAAAAATGTAGAACTTGGGCTGGAGAGATGGCTCAGAGGTTAAGAGCACTGACTGCTCTTCCAGAGGTCCTGAGTTCAGTTCCCAGCAACCACATGGTGGCTCACAGCCATCTATGATGAGATCTGGCGCTCTCTTCTGACATGCACGCATACATGGAAGGAATGTTGTATACATAATAAATAAATAAAAAACAAACAAACAAAAAAATGTAGAGCTCAAAAATATCAATAAAAAAGAATAAATTCTAATATGGCAGTGGTGGCACACACCTTTAATCCCAGCACTAGGGAGGTAGAGGCAGGAAGATCTCTGTGAGTTCAAGGCCAGACTGGTCTAGTTCCAGGACAGGCTCCAAAAGAGAAACCCTTTCTTGAAAAACAAAACAAAACAAACAGCAACAATAATAACAACAAAATGTTTCTAGGCTGTTGCAGGAGAGAGGCCTGCTTGTTCGTCCCAGCCACCTGGCTAGCTTAGCCCCAAAATAATCATACAGAAACTGTATTATTTAAACCACTGCTTGGCCCATTTAGCTCTAGATTTTTATGGCTAAGTCTTACATCTTAATTTAACCCATTTCTTTTAATCTGTGTATCGCCACATGGTAGTGGCTTACCAGCAAAGCACGTCTATCTCCGGCAGCGGATCCATGGCATTTCTCTGACTTTGCCCTTCTTTCTCCCAGAATTTAGTTCTATCTTTCCCACCCACCTAAGTTCTACTCTATCAACAGGCCAAGGCAGTTTCTTTATTCATTAATGGTAATCATAGCACTCAGAGGGGACTCCCACATCACTAGACCAGTTTGGTCTACTGAGCAAGTTAGGTCAGTGCTACATAGAAAAACACAGTCTTAGAAATAGATAGATAGATAGATAGATAGATAGATAGATAGATAGATAGATAGATAGATAGATAGATAGATAGATAGAGACATGAAAATATCAATAGCATCAAATTTAGCTAGTTGGTGAGTGGCACATGCTTTTAATACGAGCACTCAGGATGCAGAGGCAGACTCTGTGAGTTCAAGGCCAACCTGTTCTACAGAGGTTCTAGGACAGTCAAAGCTACACAGAAAAACCCCTGACTCAAAATAACAAAAGAGAAAGAGAGATGGAGAGAGAGAAAGGAAGAAAAGAAAAGGTTCTATAGATTAACTGAGGAAAAACAAGTTTATGACCAGGGAGTGGGGAAAGATCCGTTGTGGCCACACAGATACTACAAGGATCACAGGCCATGTCTGCTCCCCGACTTCTGGGTCAATAATAGGTTAAGCATTCCTTTCTTTGCAGGAACAGCTCATGTATTTAACAGACCAGGTCCCCTAGTGTTTATGTGGGAGCAGATCACCTCTGTGCATCTCCAAGCCACCCCATCCAGTTTAGCGGCACGTGGCCCAGTGACTGTTTTCACAACGATCCTTGAGGTGGAGATGGATAGGCGCCTAAGAGCTGCAGTCAGATGGCCTCTGACTGCTGGGACTCTTGAAGCATGCAGTAAGATGCACTATTACCCAGGAATAAACAGAATTTTATTTATGTGAATTTTATTCCAGACCTACTGAATAGATCTCTGCAGTGATCTCTCTCTTCCTCTCCCTCTCTCTCCCCCTCTGTCCCTTTCCCTCTCCTTCTCTTCCCCTCTCCCTCCCCACCTCTCTCTTGGTCTTTAGAGACAGGGTTTCATTATGTAGCTATGACTATCTTGGAATTTGTTCTTTCGACCATGTTAAGATCCGCCTGCCTCTTCCTCCTAAGTGCTGGGATTAAAGGTATTTGCCATTTTGCCAGGCTGCACAGTGTTTTCTCTCTCTCTCTCTTTGTTTTTCAAGACAGGGTTTTTCTGCACAGCCCTAGCTGTCCTGGAACTCATTCTGTAGCACAGTGGTCTCTTAATTAAATCCATGACAGCAGGACTAGAAGAAATGAGAAGCATATGAGATTGTAAAGGAAAGTAAATACACATGAATGAGCTTCAGTTATACATAATTCAGAACCACATCTCTTCATTTCTCCCCATACATGGGGGTGGGTGGGTAGGGGGGTATGTACATGGAGACCAGAGGTTGACATTGGTTGTTTTCCTCAATTGCTCTGCACCTTATTTTTTTGAGACAAGGTCTTTCTTGAGCTCACTAATTCAGCTAGACTGACTGCCCCACAGGATGATGCGTTTATCTAATTATTATTTATCAATAAAAACTCAGGAGTCACATATTGGGGTAAGAACCCGAATGAAGGCCAGGCGGTGGTGATGCATGCCTTTAATCCCAGCACTTGGGAGGCAGAGGCAGGTGGATCTCTGTGAGTTCGAGGCCAGCCTGGTCTACAAGAGTTAGTTCCAGGACAGGCTCCAAAGCTACAGAGAAACCCTGTCTCAAAAACTCAAAGAAAAAAAACTGGAATGATCAGAGAAGTGGTGGAGAAGCAACCAGTGACCACCTAACTCTGTTGTTCTTCCATCCAAAAGGGGCAAGACCCTCTCTGACACCTACCTTACTATTTCCTGTATCTCTATCTATCCTAAGTCCTCCAAAAGCTCTATGGCTAATTTTGGTCAGCTATAGCTAGCTCTGATTTCTGATTGAAACTTTATTGTCACAATGTGATCAAAATATCATACAATGCTGACTGGTGGTGGCACATGCCTTTAATCCCAGCTCTTGGGAGGCAGAGGCAGGTGGATCTCTGTGTGTTTGAGGCCAGCCTGGACTATAGAGCAAGTTCCAGGACAGGCTCCAAAGCTACGCAGAGGAACCCTGTTTCAAAAAATAAAGAAAGAAAGAAAAAAAAACTATTACACAATATTCCCCCCTTTTGTCTAAATAAAAAGGACAGATTTTTAACTCTAACACAGTAAGACGAAATACAATAAGAACAATTATTAAGTAAGAATTACATTCACAACGTCCAGTCCATGTGCATTTGGCAAATTTAGAGAAAACACTCCATTATCTATCTTATCTTGGTGAGTCTAAAGTTTTGTATCTAATTTACCTTCTATCCTAACTTGTGTTACCAACCCAAAACTATTTTTTAGACCTCAAACACTTTCTTAGATAAACAATTTAAGCTTTTATGTCTCTCAAACTTATACAATTTACACCTCTTTTGTGAGTTTCTTTTTAGAATGTGGTAACAAAGGGAAACTGTAATTATAACCATCTAGTCTTCAACTCTATCAGAGACCAGAGAAGGATTTAATATTACATGAGCAAACTCGAACACAGAGCAGCAACTTTGAAAACTATATAAGTGACAGAGACATTTTACTGCCTTAAGAGTCACCCCAAGGGGTTCCTCTGTCATGTTGGTATATCCATTTTTGACCTACAGGTCTAGAATAACTGATAGACTTTTCTGCGAAGTAGGAATTTTGAAGGACCATCCCATCTTGTCTTGGCAAAGTTTGGAAGTTGCTTTCTTTGTGTATTGCTGGTCCAGTTTAAACAGTATGCTGTCAGGAGTTGAGGCAAGGGCACTGTCTTGTCCAATGACTAACATTGCCACAAAGAAAGTAAACTTGATATGTAGCTTTTTTGATGATCATCACCTTCTCTGAATCAGATTGGTGCTTCTAAGAGCTGACATATCTCATTGTCATAAAAAGCCTTATATTAGTAAAACATCTTAAATGCCATATTCTGTAGATCTCTGAAGTATTTGAAGACCACCTGTTTATCTAAAATATATCTCTGTTTTGCCTTCAAAACATACCTAATATGGGTACAAGGTAGATTGTAATAGTTGACTATTTACTAATTTACTAATCTACATTTCCTTATTATCCTAAATAGTTGATAATAATAACTTTCAAGGACTAGAAATTTGTATTACATTGTTAAATTTACCGTATAGGTTCAATACCTTGAACAAGATTAGAAATGGCCAGGTGGTGGTGGCGCATGCCTTTAATCCCAGCACTTGGGAGGCAGAGGCAGGATGATCTTTATGAGTTCAAGGCCAGCCTGGTCTACAAGAGCTAGTTTCCAGGACAGGCTCCAGAGCTACAGAGAAACCCTGTGTCAACCCCCCCAAAAAGATTAGAAATGTATGTACAGTATGTTCTAACAAAAATAACCTTAAATTTGTATCAATATACAAAAATCCATATCAGTGTAAAATATTTAAAACTAATAGTTGCTTTTTTGGTTTAAAAGTAGATTCAATAATCTAACTTTTTATCCTATCATATCTATATCCACCCTCTTTTTTTCTCAGAACAAGATCCCTGAATCTAACCTCCTTTTCACTGTCTTTTCCCTGTCATTACCAATAACAACTTGGAATCAACCACCCTAAACAATGACAAATATTCATACTCCACTGATAACCAAAAACCATGCACTCCACATCTTGGGAATGTGGTTGTGTGTTCTCTAGATTGCTTCCTGCTTTCTGGGGGGATGACAAAATCTCTGGGGGACCCTGAGAAAATTGAGATAATGGCCAAGTCCTGTGAGAGGTAGCTGTATCATTTGTTGCCAGTCTCTGTGCAATGGGAAAGTATAGGGCTTATCTGAAGTCCTGGTTGTAGTAATACATGAAGCTGGGCCATTTTCACCTAGCCACCTTGAAATTGTCCTGATCAGTTTGGAATCCAAAGCTGATCTTTAGGTTATGTTTGTCAGTTTAGCGGCATTACCACAATCCAAGTGGAATCATTGTTGTGAGGTCCCATCATCCTTTTGGAGACTTCAAAGGTCACTGTGAGGAATGGAATGGTCATAGTTCACTGCAGAAACTCTTATAAGTTAGTTTAGGTTGAATGGCCAAACTGTTTGATGAACTATCACCTCTTCAAATCAAGAGGTCTCTCATGTTCAGTCTAAATTTATCAATTTTGATGATATCTAAAGTTTTTCTTCTTCTGTGGAAACAAAAGCAAAACCTCTTCCCCAATGTAGCACATATCCTGGTTTCCATTTTAAGGTCAACACATCTTTAAAGTATACAGATTGATTTAATTAAGCAGATTTTTCTATTAAACAATGTCTCTCCAAAGTCATTGTTCCATTCTCATTAACATATAAAATTTAAAGTTAGTAAAACATTATACAACCTTTCTTTCTTACCCCTTCTTGCTTATTAAACATATCTTTTAAAAAATAATTTATTTAATTTTATTTTATGTGTGTTGTTGTGAGTGTTTCAGATTCTCTGGAACTGGAATTACAGACAGTTGTGAGCTGTCATGTGGGTGCTGGGAATTGAACCTGGGGCTTCTGAAAGAGCAGCCAGTGCTCTTAACCACTGAGCCATCTGTCCAGCCCCTTAAGTATATCTTTTAAAATGTGATTAGATCTTTCTTTAGCTGCTTGTCCTATAGGATTATGTGGTATACCTGAAATATGCTATATGTTATAACATGCGAAAAACTATTTCATTTTACTAGAGACATATGCTAGAGCATTGTCAGTCTTAGTTTGTACACGTATACCCATGATGGCCATAACTTCTAATAAATGTATAATTATAGAATCAGCCTTTTCTGAATTCAAAGCAGTGGTCCATTGAAATCCTGAATATGTATCTATGATATGGTGCACATACTCTAAATTTCCAAACATACATTTACCAAATTTCATTTCTTTGAATACCCTTTGGGTTACTTTCTGCAGGCAGGCAGTTTGGTTATACAAAGAACAAGAAGGACATTTCCTTATAATTTCCTTGGTATGGCCAAGTGATAAAAAAAACTCTTTCTTCAAAGACTTACTATTAACATGGTGTTTCTGAACAGCCAGCAGCATGCTACTTGGTGGCAGCTTGGACCCAGAAACTTCCCAGAGTTGGAATAGTAAACACGCTCCCAAAGATGTTGGTAAACATATCTCCACCACAAGACTAACCTCTTAGAGAACAGAGAGGGAGGAGCCAGTACCAGCACACAATAATCTAAGTTACACAGTAGTTTTTCTTGCTTATGTATACAGAAAAGCTTACAGATGCACAGTTAGGACAGATCAGAAAAAAGAGCCTCTAAAAGGGTCACAGTGTTTTTGTTGTTGTTGTTGTTGTTTGTTTTTGTTTTTTGGTTTTTTGAGACAGGGTTTCTCTGTGGCTTTGGAGCCTGTCCTGGAACTAGCTCTTGTAGACCAGGCTGGCCTCAAACTCACAGAGATCTGCCTGCCTCTGCCTCCCAAATGCTGGGATTAAAGGCGTGCACCACCACCACCCAGCTCACAGTGTGTTTGAAATATACATAGGCTTGGGAGGGAAAAGATAAAGAGTATATACAATCTTAAATTTAAAAATATAGTTTTAAAATTATAAAATAAAGTCCTTAAGAGGGAAATAAAGTAATATAAAGGAAATAAACCACAAAAAGATGGAAAATACATAGTCTGGATTATGTATATTATTATATAGTCTTTAAAGTTTGTTTTGTTTTGTTTTATACTTATTTATTATGTATACAATATTCTGCCTGCGTGTATGTCTGCAGGCCAGAAGAGGACATCAGACCCCATTACAGATGGTTGTGAGCCACCATGTGGTTGCTGGGAATTGAACTTAGGACCTTTGGAAGAGCAGGCAATGCTCTTAACCATCTCTCCAGCCCGTCTTTAAAGTTTTTGGCTGCTAAGAGGCCTTGGATTATGGAAGCTTCTTGATTCAACCAAATTATATATTTTAAAAATATCTTGACTTCAAAATTTAAGTCAAAATGTGTGTTACTTTGGGGTAGAGGTTCTGCTTTTATGTCCACAGAAAACAAAAATTGTGAATTCATTCAATGATGAAGAAAATCAGGATTGATTGAGGAAGATCCTCTGAATCCTGAGTAAGGACATAAAAAATAAACCTGGAAGAACTGCAAGTATGATGTATATTTTAACTGCTCAAACATATAACAAGAAATTATCTTTGACTGATTTGTGTACAATGCACAGTCTATACTTTACTAAGGCAGATGTGTATTTGCCTTTAGAAGCTTATGTATTTTCAAAATGAAGAGACCAGACACCAATGAAAATAAATGGCCCAGGTGATCTAGCATCTCAAAATGCTTCTGTTGCAGTTCCTTCAGAGTTCTTCATCCAGAACAGTTTTAAGGCTGCTAGCTGGGGTGGTCCAGCCTCACAAACTGCTTCAGCCAAGACATAACCACAATCCTAAATTTTTTTAGGGTCCCCCAAATATTACCAGCACTCCCAATTAGCAGAAAGTAGTCTAGAAAACTATACCCACATTACCAAAAAATGGGTTATGGATATTTATTATCACTTAAAGGGAGTTGACTACAAGTTGTTATGGATAATGGTCGGGAAAAAAAAGCTAAACAAAAGAGATTAGATTCAGGAATCTTGTTTTGCAACAAAAGGGAGGGTATAGAAATGATAGGATAAAAGGGTAGATTATTGAGTACTTTAATCCAGAACACAACTATTATTCTTATATATTTTATATTAGTATGGATTTTGGTTTATTGATATAAATTTAAAGTTAATTTTGTTATACTGGATGTATATTTCTACTCTTGTTTAGAGTATTATTTTTAGCTCATTTAAATATGTAATGTCTAATTAATAAATGCATATTAATAGTTGTCTATAACAGTCAAACTTATAGTCATGTTAGGTATGTTTTCAAGTCCATACACAGATACTTTAAGATAGATGGTCTTCAAACACTTCAATACCTTCAGAATATGGCATTTAATATGTTTAATAACCTATGGGTCTTGATGACAGTGAGATATGTCTGCTCCTGGCAGCACCAGTCTACTTCCGAGATGTTGATGGTATCAAAGTAATTTTGTGTGGAATTAGTTTTCTTTATGGCAAAAACTAGCCTAACCATATGGGCAAAGAAACTGCCACTGCCTCAATTACTGATAGTGACTTCCAAACTGGACCAGCAGGATGCAAAAAGGTGACTGCTGAACTTTACCAAGACAAGGTATGGAAGTCCTTCAAAATTCCCTGCTTCAAAGAAAGTCTGTCAGATATGCTAGGCCTGTAGGCTAGAGATGGATGCCCCAACATTGCAGAGGATCTTTGGGTGACTGTCCAGGCAGCTTGAGCTCCCTGTCATTAGATAACATTTTATTCCTCTGGGGTCTTTGATGGAGTTGAAGACTAGATAGTCATAGTCATAGTTTTCTTTATGATAAAAGATAAATTAGGTACAAAACTTTGGACAAGGGGCTGGAGAGATGGCTCAGAGGTTAAAAGCACTGATTGTTCTTCCAGAGGTCCTGAGTTCAATTCCCAGCAACCACATGGTGGCTCACAACCACCTGGAATAAGATCTGGTGCCAACTTCTGGCCTGCAGGGACACATGCAGGCAGAACATTGTATACATAATAAATAAATAAATCTTTAAAAAAAAACTTTGGACAAAGATGAGATAAATAATATTTTCTTTAATTTTGCCAAATACAAATGGAGTGTATGTTGTAACTGTAATTCCTACTCGATGACTGTTTTTGTTATATATAATTGTACTATGTTAAAGTTAAAAGCCTCCATTTTAATTAGACAAAAAGGGGGAAATGCTGTGGAATAATCCTCTTTTACACTGTAAAGATTTGTCACTTGAATTGATTTAAGAAGGCACTCATTGGCCAGTAGCCAGGCAGGAAGTATAGGTGGGTGACCAAACTAAGGATAATGGGAAGGAGAAGGCCAGAGTCAGAAGTCACTATCCAAACACAGAGGAAGCAGGAGATGAATGTGCCGTGCTAATAAAGGTGCTGACACGTGGCATAGTGTAAATAAGAAATATGGATTAACTTAAATGTAAGATCTAGTTAGTAATAAGCCTGAGCTATTAACTGAGCATTTGTAACTAATATAAGCCTCAGTGTGTTTATTTGGGAGCTGCTGTTGGGTCAGAAACTTCCACCTGCATGTTTGAGACCTTGTCTCAGGGTCACTTCACATTTGCCATGTAGATAAGACTGACTTTGAATTTGTGATTCTGCTGTCTCCCCATTCCATGTGCTAGGTCCATGTGGACAACACCATATCATACCAAGATCAGGTCTTTTATGCTGATGGTTCAAGTATATCGTCTCTCTTTTTTTTTTTTTTAACTTTTATTCTTGCAATTTGTCAAATTGACATCTGAAGCTAACTATGAATTCCTAGAGTCATTTGAGGAGAGAGAATCTCAACTGAAGAATTTCCCAGATAAGATTGGATTCTTGCCTGTCTGTGAGGCATTTCTTGGCTGCTTATTGATGCAGGAGGGCCCAGTCTACTATAGTCAGTGCTATCCCTGGGAAGGTGGGTCTGGGCTGTATAAGAAAGGTCTCTGAGAAAGCCAGTCAGCACTTCTTTCCTCCGTGCTCTCTGCTTCAACCTGTCATGAGCTCCTGCCCTGGCTAACCTGGATGATGAACTATAATCTCTCTCTCTCTCTCTCTCTCTCTCTCTCTCTCTCTCTCTCTCTCTCTCGACAATATTTCTCTGTGTAGCTTTTGATCCTGTCCTGGAACTCACCTTGTAGACAAAGTTGGCCTTGAACTCACAGAGATCTGCCTGCCTCTGCCTCCTGACAACTGGAATTAAAGGTGTGCATCACCATCACCTGGCTTGACATGTATTTCAATCAAACCCTCTCCTCCCCACGTTGCTTTTGGATGTGGTGTTTATTATAGCAACAGAGAGGAAAACTAGGACACAATTTTAAGTATGAAGTGAATACTTAAGAATTCATTATTCGGGCTGGAGAGGTGGCTCAGAGGTTAAGAACGTTGACTGCTCTTCCGGAGGTTTTGAGTTCAATTCCCAGCAACCACATGGTGGTTCACAACCATCTACAATAAGAGATCCAATGCCCTCTTGTGGCGTGCAAGCAAACATGCAGGCAGAACACTGTATATATGATAAATAATAATAAATACATGATAAATAAATTTTAAAAAGAATTCATTATTTAAGACCTATGAAATATTTTTTTAACAAACATTCACACAGTTTAAATATGCTGCAGCATAAACAAATGTAACACATCTTGGCCTAGTTAAAATAATATTTAACAACAGTATATAATCAAAAATTTTGAAAGTTCAGCAATGGGTATTCTCCCACATTCTCACTCAAATTACAGATGGCTTTTGGAGTATGAATTAATGAAATGGTGGCTCCAGTAGCAGCTGTTTCAGATACATTTTTGTTTTCTTAGACAATTTATACAGTCCTTCCTACTTGGCACCTTCCTGTTGATCATGTGGCATTTTTTCCTTTGTAAATTTTTTATCAAGACCAACAAAAGCAATTTTATTTCTAGCTGGATATGACAGGAAATATGTCCCACTGTTCTATTTGGGGAACAGATCAACTCTTCCACATTGCCTCATAATTCAGTTGTATTTCCTGCTAGGGGACCTAGCCTAGCCTAGATATTTTTTTATTTTTATTTTTTTATTTTTTATTTTTCTCTGCTCCCCTCCCTGCCACACCCCTCCCTCCCTCAACCCTCCCCCAAGGTCCCCATGCTACCAATTTATTCAGGAGATCTTGTCTTTTTATACTTTCTACTTCCCACGTAGATTATATCTATGTAAGTCTCTCTTAGTGTCCGTATTGTTGTCTCAATTCTCTGGGATTGTGGTTTGTAAGATGGTTTTCTTTGCCTTATGGTTAAAAACCACCTATGAGTGAGTACATGTGATAATTGTCTTTCTGTGTCTGGGTTACTTCACTCAAAATAATGCTTTCTAGTTCCATCCATTTTCCTGCAAAATTCAAGCTGTCGTTATTTTTTTCTGCTATGTAGTACTCCATTGTGTAAATGTACCACAATTTTTTTTATCCATTCTTCGATCGAGGGGCATTTAGGTTGTTTCCAGTTTCTGGCTATGACAAATAAAGCTGCTATGAACATAGTTGAGCACATGTCCTTGTGGCACGATTGAGCATCTTTTGGGTATATACCCAAAAGTGGTATTACTGGGTCTTGAGGAAGGTTGTTTCCTAATTTTCTGAGAAATCGACACACTGACATCCAAAGGAGTTGTACCAGCTTGCATTCCCACCAGCAATGCAGAAGTGTTCCCTTTTCTCCACAGCCTCTCCAGCATAAGTTGTCATCAGTGTTTTTGATTTTGGCCATTCTTACAGGTGTAAGATGGAATCTCAGAGTTGTTTTGATTTGCATTTCTCTGATGACTAAGGATGTTGAACATTTCCTTAAGTGTCTTTCAGCCATTTTAGAT
>PVIU01031561.1:0-14644 GCA_004026605.1 Ondatra zibethicus
GCTCCCATTAGTTCAGGCACACTGTCTCAGTAGGTGGACCAGCCCCTCACGGTCCTAACTTCCTAACTCATCTTCTCCCACCTTCTGCTCTTCACCTGCACCTTGGGGGCTCAATCCATTGCTCTGATGTGAATGTGGGTCTCTGTCTCTATCTCCATCCATCGAATGAAATTTCTCCCACCTCTATCCCCGCCCCTGGCTTCCAACTTTTGCTTGATGATCCTGTTTGCTTCCAACTTCCAGGAGGTTCTGTGTATGCTTTCTTTGGGTTCACCCATGATTTTCTTTGGGACCTAATGACTGTGGGACCTGGTGGGAGGACAGAAACCAACCAGGCCCGTCATGCTACAGGTCAGCACTTTTTTGATAAGAGAACACAGTCTTTGGGGTTAAGACCTCAAGGTATGAACATCAGGGGAAACAATTCAACCTATCAATTATCATGCTTGGAGGCATCCATTCATAATGGCACACACCTTTAATCCAAGTGTATGCAATTTTGAAACCAACCTTGTCTACTTAGTGAATTCCAAGACAGCCAGGGCTATAATGTTTCAAAAACACCAAACCAAACCAAACGAAAACAGAGGAAAAAAACAAAAAACAAAAACAAATGGATGCATGAAGTACTGAGGCGGTTCTGGGCCCTAGGCACTAGGGAGGTATAAGCCAGATGATTGTCAGCAAGGTCATTCTTAACTGCTTAGTGAGTGTTTTGGCAGACTAGGCTACAAGACACCATTTTGCAAAACAAGCAGACACCAAAAATTAGAAAAAAAGAAGAGAGAAAATAGCCTCCTTATTTTTGACCACACATTTTAATTGCTGTCTTCATATTGTGTCTGTCAAGCATCATGTTTTCCCAAAATAAAATGCATGCCCCTCTCTCTACTGTCAGAGATGAGCCTGGTCAAGCCTCTGTCTTTTCTGGGTTGTCCACCAGACAGGTCCTGGGTGCCTCCTGCTGTCTGTATTATTCAAATGCCAAGTGTTTTACCTTGTTTACTGCAGCATTTGGGATCTAAAACTCTATGGATATCTGGAAACTTTAACAAGTTTGAAATGAGCTATATGTGAGAACACAGGATCAGAAGTCATGGGACATAAATGCCAGACTTGATATTTTTTCTCAGGAATACTGTCCCCTTTCACTTCAATGACTTACAATGCTTGGTTAAGATGTGTTCTTCTTACAGGAAAGCATCAAGAGACTGTATTGCATTAGAGATACAGAACTGAGTTAGGATTCCATCCATGATTCAATCAGTAGGAAAACTGGCTTTCCCTTATTGTGTTTCCTTGCTTGTTTTTGAACTCTGGTTAGGTAGGCACCATTAATGTGATGGTGTGAATAGATGACTTTGGTTCTCCTCAGCTACCTTGAAGCATGCAACACTTCCTAGTGCTTTCTGGAATGAAGCTTGAAATTCTGAGAAAAAGTTCAAGTTGGAGAATAGAACCATTTACTGACTTTGTACTTGATTAGATGAGTATGTGTGTATGTGGTATGTGGTGTGTGTGTGTGTGTGTGTGTGTGTGTGTGATCTTTCATGGGATTCAGGAGAATCTGACTTACTTTTTTGGGAATATATCAATGGTGGAGTGTGGTCTTTTGGACAACCTCTCTGATCAAGGATTTGACATTTTAAATTCTGAAGACTACTCAAGAGTGGGAATGAGCAATGTTTATGTTCATACATATGTCTTTGTTACCTTGTAAATTTAATGCTTCTGGCCATTGACTTTTAATAATTTTTTTCTTCCCATGGGAGGATTGTTCTATGGCGTTTTAGAATAGGAACCAAGGGTGAAATTTAAAACTTGAGGCTAAGCTACAGTAGTAGTTCCCACTTTGCAGGAGAAACACAAACCTTGAGCTACTGCACACTTTGCCGTAACATGATGGTAGGTCTTACGCTCCTCACCACAGGATTTTTCTTCCAATTGAGTCATATATTGTTCTGCTTTATATCTACGTTTTGCTCTGTTCTATGGAAGTAAATACTACCATGAAGTGTTTACTCCAGGAAATTATCTTTAAGAGAACTCTCAGTTGATTTTTGATTTTAATTATTTGTCTCTTCTCTTTTTAATTTATAGCTTTTACACATCCACCTATTGTTTAAATAGATCTTCAAGTCACAATACAGATACTGAACTGCCATAGCTTAATCTTTCTGAGAATCCGGACCAGAATGTCTTCATAGATCAGAGAATCCTTTAAGCCCCAGTCACCAGCAAATGGCCTTGAACTAGGCAGTTCAGAGTTTATTTCAACCCAGGATTCTTCTGTGAAGTCTGGAGATGACTGGAGATGACATCTCTAAGTCCCCAACTGCTCAGCTGAACTTTCCCCCAAGTGACACTGGCTCCTATGCAAAGCAGGAGCTGCAAACACTCTGGGAGATGTTTACTTTATGGTTGCAACAGGAAAAGCAGAACAAGGAGCAGATGATTTCTCAGCTGGTCTTGGAGGCCTTTCTCATCATTGAGCACAGTAAGGACAAGTTTGACTTGGAAGAGAAGTGGGAAGGAATCAAGTGGCAGAAACCTGGGGAGATTCATGGAGGGTCTGACTGATGAGTGCTTGAAGCTTCTAATTATGGTGAGGACTTTGCGTGAGAGATGACTAAGTTAGGTAGAAAGACAGTTATTTGGATTTGGGAAATAGTGGAAAGTTTTAGCTTTTCTTATTGGTGAGATTGTACTCTCTTGCCCAAATATCTACAAAGGAAACTGACTATTGCTCTAAATTAACAGGAGAAAAGTAGAATGGAGGCCATGAGGATGTTAGATGGACATGATTCAATTTAATTTATTTTCATTGAGGCTGAGAGAATGGACAGTGGGCATTTGAGCAGACTCTTTAAGGGTTTAGAGGCGATGCCTTGGGTCTGGAAGAAGATGGCTCAATTAGGGAGGGACTTTCATTGTAATTATGAGGCTTGAGTTGGAACCTCAGCAGACACTTAAATGTCTGACTCTCAGCACTAGCCTGCAATCCCTTTACCTGGGAAGCAGGAACTTGGGATCTAAGTGACTTGGTTTCCAGTTTGGTGAGTACATGTCAAGATGACATCCTGTGTAGAAAACTGCTTTGACAGAATGATGGAGTATGGTTTCTCATGTTGATATATGACTCTTATATGCATGCGCAGCAGTGACACACCCATACAAAATTCCTTGATTTAATACTGATTCTTTGATACATATTTTTAAATCTAGAAAAAAAAGTTAATATTAATGTAACTAAGTTGGCTCTTTCTTGATGTCTACATTTTCAGAGTTCTCCATCATGGACAGAAATGTCCAAAGTGGTAAAATTTCTCAAACACCCCTTATGCACTTTCCTAAATATCAACTACAAAATGTCTCTTATTGTTTTAGATTTTTCCGTTTGGATTTTTTCGTTTGTTTGATTAGTTGGTTGGTTGGGATTTTTTTTTTTTTGTCTTTTCAATCCTTGGACTCATATTTCTTTGCTTCTCACGTGCTGAATTAAAATTATTGACCACCACACCCTGCAGGTTAAGTTCTGTTTATATATAGAAGTTTACACCTCACCTTTGTTTTATTGTACATTTTCACAACTTTGAGTTTTGTTTTAAATTGAGAATTTCATGGTTGAACCTGAATTCCAGTAAACCGCTGCCATAGTCTCTAGTCATGTTGCTAAGCGCAGAGGCAATTCACATCTTTGGAGATAATGTATGTGTTGGAATTTTTTCAGTCAGATATGAGTTCTGTTAACAACTCAATTACAAATAAACAAAGTTTCCATATTAAAGTTATAATGTTACAGGGCATCTTTGGTCTAGGCTGGTTGTCTAAGGATAGTAGTCAACAGGAGGGCCAAAGAATTATAGGTATTGAAAATAAAGCCAATAGGTGTCACTCAAACAGCAAAGTGAAGTGACAATTTTGGAAAAGGAAGGGCCAATGTTAGGCTAATGGCTGTAGGTGGGGGATGGGAACTCTCAGGTTCTGAGAGTGAAAATGGCACAGTCATGAAGTACAAAGATAGAAAGTAATTGGTAACTTGAATGTTATTGGCCCCCACACATTCATAGTGAGTGACATTATTAGGTGTGCCTTATTGGAGTAAGTGTGGCCTTGTAAGAGGGGTTATGTCACTGTGGGGAGAGGCTTTGAGGTCTCATATATGCTTAAACTATAGCCAGTGTTTCAGTTCATCTCTTGCGGCCTGCAGATCAAAGATATAGAATTCTCCAGCTTCATGTGAGTTTCATGACACCATGTTCCACAATAATGACAGTGGTCTGAACATCTGAACTGCAAACAACCCAAGTAAATGTTTTCCATTATGAGATTTGACATTTCTGTTCAGTCTTATGCAGAGGGGAGGGGGTTGCTCCTGCCCCAACCTAAAGTGCCAGACTTTGTTGACTCTCTATGAGAGCCCTTACACATTGGGAGGAGTAGATGAGGGTAGGGTGGTCTGTGGGGGATATGGGGGACACAAGGAGAAGTGGACGGGAGAACTGTGGTTGGAATGTGAAATGAAAAACAAATGATTGGCTATGATCAAGATGTCTCTTCAGGACAAGAGAAACACTAAGACAGTAACCATTGCCAAGCGAAGGCCAGCACACCAAAGTGAAAGCTACTACAAAATTAAAGGAGATGATCCTTGGGGTTTCAGATAGAAAATTACAATTATGGTTCAGAGGCTGAATGCTAAAGTAGGCGTTCCCTAAAGCATAGCCACCACCCAGAGCAAGAATGTAGAAAGGCCAAGGGTTCTGGGTTCCAAGCAACAGTTATAGATCCTTGGGGCAGCTGAAGGATTGAAAATAAGGCCTTACAGGTTGATGAGTAGTTGAGAAATATCAGCCAGAGAGACAAATTTTTGTTACAAAAACAAAACAAACTTTATTAGATCAGACAGAGCTGCCATCAGGGGAATAAATGGCACTCCACAGATGAGAGACACCCAAGGGATTCTGCTTCAGACATTTTGTAGGCTGCTGGGGACCTCTGCACTCCAGCCTCCCCCCACCCTTCCTGCTTGGTCCTGCCTAGCTTTGGTCTCTTTTCCCAAAACAGCCATTTGGTAATATTTGCAAAATCTAGGCAGAAGGGTGGGAGGTAGGGGAATATCAGGATTAATGAGCAGCCTTCAGTTAAGGAACAATCACTGTTTTCAAGATTGGCCCAACTTCTGATACTCCTTCAATATATTTACCAGTTGGAGAAAACATTGTGGCCAGAGCTCACAGGAACCTAATCTTATATTTTTCCTAAGAACAGTGATTCAACACTTGCAAACACAGTGTAATTAGTAAAATTAGAGAACAGAAGTTGGGAATGCCAGGATGACATCATTAGAGTTGAGGGATAGCCAGATGAGCGAATCCATAATCCTGTGACCCTTTGAAGGAGGTTGAGGGCAGGTTTTCTGTGATCCCCAGACTCATTTACAATGATCATCTCACCTCCTTTACAGGTCCAAGTCTTCTTGCAAGGGCAGAAATCTCTCTTTTCTGAGAACATGTTCTTAAAAGTAGTTGTCAAGCTTTTGAAAGAACAGCAATTAGCAACAACTTCAACACAAGAGAATGTAAGGACATGCTTGAGAACTGCCAAGACTTGTTATTAGCCACAGGTTAGTAGAGGCCCTGGACAAGAGAAAGATATTACATGTGAGTCCCTTCTAGGGCACAGTTTCACAGACTGTCTTATTTCCAAAGAGCATGAAAACAGAGAAGATGGCCACAAGAGTTCCTGGAATATTAGTGACGAAATAGCAGTATTTGTAGTTTGGGAACTGTGATGGAATCCCTTCTCGTAATGAAGCAAGAGCAGTATCTTGATCCTGAAGGAAAGGGTATATCTAATGAAATCCTTCAGGACGTCAGAAGAGAAACTAAAGGTACCTTCAGGTACCAGATAGAGTGTTTGAGAGTGCCTTCTTCTGAATATATTCCTGTGGAGGTACAAGCAGGGATTTTATCTAGGTCAGACCTGTCTGAAGATAGTGAAGATGGCCACAAAACTTCCTGTAATGCTCCTGAAGCAGTGGTATCAGTCCTGGAAATAAGATGGACTCCCTTCTCATTATCCAGAGATGACAGTGCTGTGAGCCTGAAGAGTACCTGAAGGGCGAGTCAAGGCCCCTCCAAGTACCAGGAACTGAACCTGAGAGACACTCTGTCCCTATGGATGAACCAGGGTTCTTTTCTATCCCAAACCTAGCTATTTCTGAGCCTGTCCTTTGTCAGAAACACGAGGAAAACTCCACATGTGAGGGACAACAAGAGAGACTCCACAGAACCCCAAAGACATACAAATGTGATGAACGTCCCAGAACCTTCAAATATCCCTGTACTCTTTCAGCCACAAGAATACACAAGGAGAAGTCATTTTTCGGTACCAGATGTCAGAAAGGCTTTTGTACTTACTCAGATATGAGAGCACATGAGATTATACAGAAGCGAAAGAAGCCTTTGCAATGTAGTACATGTGGAAGATCCTTTAGCCATTAAACCAACCTGCTCTCATGAGAGGACTCAATACAGGAGAGAAGCCCTATACCGGCTCCAAGTGTAACAGTGGCTACTGCCAGTCATCCACACGCCACCGTCACCCGAGGCACTGCCCCAAATCAGACTGAACTGTGACCTTCCTCACCAGAGACTAGCAGAATGTCAGCCTCAGTGTCTAATCTGCACACTAAGAAACACAGAGCTTCAAAATGCCACTTAGCCAGTGAAGGTGGTTCACTTATCCTGAAGAACTCTTCTTTCCATTTGTTGTTCTATCTCTATCCCACTTTCATTTGACGGTAAAGAAGATGAGTAGTTTGTCTGTTTGTCCACTATTTTTTCCAAATGCCTAAATGTTGACTAATATCTTATTTCCCATTAAAGAATAATTGTTAGTGAATTAGCAAATAAATGCTTCTATGTTTCTCCTGTGTCTTATGTTTCATGTGTGTGTGTCCCCTATGTTGGTGTCTCTTTATAGGGCTTTTCTGTCTTACTTTCCACCTTGAGACAGAGTCTCTATTTTCAAAAACTTGAATCACAGGTGAAGTGGCCTGAATCTCATAGAGATCCTCTTGTCTTCATTCTCCGAACATCATTGCAAGTTGATACAGATGTCCCTGCTACTGGATATGCCCTGTGAAAATTTTCCTTTATGTGTGTGTGCCTGAGTGTAAATATGTGCACCACATGTGTGATGGAGCCCTCATATGTCAGAGGGGGCATCAGATTCCCTGGATCTGGACCTACAACAGTTGTGAGCTGCTGCATAGGTGCTTGCAGCTGATCCTGGGTCATCTGCAAAAATAATAAAGGCTCTTAACCTCTGAGCTGTCTGTCCAACCTTTGGATCTGAGTTTTAACTCTGTTCTTTAGATCCAAAGTCAGGACATTAGATTTCTGTATTAAGCACCTTTGTCCACTGAAATATTGAATCTTTATTAAAATTGAGGAATGTAGCTCATGTGAGAGGACAGTGTGTTTCTCTTGGAAGAAACAAAGACCAGAATCTCACAGAGGTTTTCCCTCACCTAGTTCACTGTTTGGAAATTGATTTTCTGTTTCCCCCTTGAGGATCTCTCAGATGGAATTCACATCCTCACATTGAGGGACAAGGGTGTTCCAAGATGAACCATTTCTATGGCCCCTTTAAGGTTTTTGAAATGTGCTCCAAATTCTAGCAAGTAAATAAAGAGAAGGTGGAAATGACTAGAGATGGACGTTGTATACTATAGTATTATCCACAGATAGATATCAAAAGGGCAAATGTTTTCCAATAAGCAATTCCACAATGACAGTAAGAAGGGGAGGACACTAGCTTGAGAGTCAGGTAAAGGAGGTGAGAGAAAATGAATTCTGTGCAGATGGAGGTAATGGGCATAGACCGGTGGACTTGGGGTCACGGTTAGTTCCCTACTACAGTAAACTAGCACTAAACAGGTAAGGAGGAGGTGCCCACGTAGAAATGCTTAAACGACGGCATTGGAGATATCCTGATATCTGCCTTCTGCCTTTCCAGCAAATTTAAAATTACTACTTATGGGATCTATGCTGTGTGCAGTTCTTGTTGCCAGGAGAAGCTGATTATTCTAGACTATCACCACTTGCTTTGCTGTTTTCCACTGATATAAAGGCATCTTGACAAATGGGATTATTTTTTTTTCTTTTGGAAACTGTTGGCAGTGTTTGACTTTTCTTTCACAATATGAATGTTTGTCTGCATGTGTATATGTAGTTGTTAATGTATTTGTAATTTGGATTGACTCAGTAAACCACCATGGGCAACACAGTCTTTAATGTTCATATTTTCTCCAACACTGACTAGGGCATTGCTTAGGATTGAACCTGGGTATCAACCATGCTTCTTCCTGAAATACACTGAACCCTCCAAGGACTCATGGAGAAAGGCTCCTCCCCACTCTTCCTAAATGCTTTTGTAAATTTGTTTGTGTAATTGTTCTTATTTTTACTCCAAAATAATATTAAGGGAAAATAATTTGAAAGTAAATCTTAGCCTTTCAAGTAGATGGTATTAAGGACACACATTTGTTATGAAAATAATTGGTCTATTAGGAAAGATGTTGGAGAATAGTAATTATGAAGTTGGATGCTCAGAGTCTGATCACAATCAGAGGATAGTCAGAGCCATTCTGCACAGGACACACAATTGTGTTACACTCCACACCAGTTGAACAGTTTTCCTTTTATACCAAGACACTGGAAACACAGAGTGAAGAAATAGACGGGGTGGGGCACACTGTTTCTCTGTCTAGTTTTTGAAGTATGACATTAAAAAGATGTTCCTGTGTAAAAGGAGCCACTTCCTTCTGTATGAGGGTTGCTTCCTGTCCGGTGGAGAGCCCCCATTCTCTATACTCTTTGCAAATATGATTTCTTACAAACCCAGAGATTCCCTTCTAGACTCCACATTTTTCAGGTTGTAAAATCCTATTCTGTTTCTTTTTGCCAACCCCTCATGTTTATGAAGAGACTTATGCATCAGATCCTAAGTAGACACATTCTCAATTCTTAAGATAGGTTAATTAATTAAATAATAATGTTACCTAGAGAAAATTTCCCAGTGTATTTAAAAACCTTTTTATGTTGCTACCTGTATTTCTTTACAAACATAGCTGGTGGTTTGGTTAGACAGGGTTAGGGCAAGGCTCATTAGTAGCATGGTACTTTGGAACCATCTGCTTCAACCTCTTGAATTCTCAACCTTCATGAATTCTCAACCTTCATATTGCTATGACCATTTACTATAGGCCTTCATGTTGTGGTGACCCAACCATAAAATTATTTTTATTGCTTCTTCAGAATTGTAACTTTTCTACTTTTATGCACAGGAACATACATAACTGATATGCAGGATATCTGATATGCCTACACTTATTAAACAGTCATCCAAATCCTAAAGGTGTTGAAAAACACAGATTTAACATTTTCTGTAAACAAAATATGTTGTATCTATTTTCTTCTGTAGTGTCTTCAATGCCTAAGATCCTCTCTTCCATTTCTTGTTTTCAGTTGGCAATGCTTGCATCTGTGGTTCCTCTTTGCTTACCTATAATTTCCATTTTCCAAATTCCCTTAGTTTATATTATTTTTATTACTTCTCTTTCTTGAACAGTCTTATTGGTTTCCTTCAAACATTTGTTTCTTCTTGGATTTATTGATGTTCTTTAACTGATTTGTTGATCTCCTCTGATTTTTTTTATTGTCAGTTCCTGGTGAGGAAGGACACAGTTCAGTCTGATTTGTGGCAATTCAACTGTCCCATCAAAGCCTACAGACCCAAGGTAGGAAAGACACTTTTATGGATGATTGAATTGCATAAGCATTTCTGATCTCTAATGCAATGCTTGATGTTTCTCTGGAAGGAGAATACATCCTATTCAAGCATTCTAAGTCACTGTGATGATAGTTACAGTGATAACACATTGAAAGGGTATATGAAGACAGGCATTTTTGTCCCATGATTATTAATCCTGGGTTCTTACATATGGCTCATTCCAAACCTGTAAAAGTTCCCTGATTTCCAGAAACTTTTGAATCTCAAATGCTGCAATCAGGAAACAATCTCACACCAAAGGCAGAGGAATGAGACAGAGGGTAGGAGGCACCCAGGAGCTGTCTGGTACACAACTCACAAAACACTGAGGTTTAAACAGGTTCATCTCTCCAAGCAGAGAGAGTGGCATGCATTTTATTTTGGAAAAAAACATCATGTTTGATACACACAATGTGAATACTGTAGTCTATGGAGGAATTATAAAATGTGTCTCCAGAAATAAGGCAGTCTTCATTCTCTCTTTTTCTTTCCTTTTCTATCATGGTTTGGCAAATGGGTAACTTGTAGGTTTTGTCTGCTCACATACTCACTAAGTACTTGAGAATCACATTGCACATCAATGCTGGTTTTTTTAAACTGTATTGTTTTTATATTTGGTTTGTTTCTGTTCTTTTAGATTTTGTTTGTGTGTGTGTGTGTGTGTGTGGTTTTGGTTGGTTGGTTTGTTGGTTGATTGCTAAGTGGGTTGTTGGTTTGGTTTCTTTCTTTCTTTCTTTCTTTCTTTCTTTCTTTCTTTCTTTCTTTCTTTCTTTCTTTCTTTCTTTCTTTCTTTCTTTCTTTCTTTTGGTCTGAGGAACTGTCTCCCTATGTTCCCCAGGCTTTACTGAAACTGTTACGTAGATCAGGTTGACCTGAAAGTCAAAGACACTGTTGGATCCTAGAGTCCAATTTCTGAGGAGGGGTCACCCCAAGAGACCACTCTTACACCGCAGTTGTTGCAAAAGCAAGAGGATTTTTATTCTGGGGCATCAGGATCCCTCAGCCTCAAGAGAAGAAGGACCCAAAACAGTTGTTATAGGCTACTTTTAAAGCAAAAAGCCACAGAAACAGAGGGGGAGCCTGGGGGTTGTTTTCCAACTATTGGGATTGGCTTATTCAAAGGGCTACTAGCAATGATTGGTCAGAGCCAGGGCAGGAGAGCGGTTGCCAGATCAGGTGAGGTAAGAGGGAACATCTGTGAGTCATTGTGACCCTATTTCAGGAACTGAGTCAACAACTGTGGGTTATCTTGCCCCGATTCCAGGAACTGAGTTCTATTTGGAGAAAACCCATGGGGAGATGGAAATCCCCAACATTCCAGTATGTGTGTGGGTAATAGTTAGGTTCCCGGTTCCCCTGGAGGGGCAGTAATGCTGAGAGGCCTCAGAAATGTCTTAGAGTCCTTCAACACTTGCTGTGACTCCTCAGTCCTTGGATTAAAGGCATGTTTCTTTAATTAAGAGGACAAAATTCAGCCTAACAATTAAAGTGCTAGGAGAATGCTAGTGGACTTTAATCCCATCACATGCATTTAATCCCAACAACCACCTTTAATCCCAAGACAGATCTGACCGTTGAAAATGGATCTCTGTAAATCTGGATCTAGCTTGGACTACATAGCAAGTTCCAGCACAGCTAGGACATAATAGAGAAATATTCTCAAAGATAACAGACAAACAAACAAAAGGGATGCTTGAAATAGCAAGGCAGCCCTAGAACCCCAGCAATGGGTAAGAAGAAGCCAAAGGTTATTCTCAGCTATTTATTCTGTTTCTTTGTGCACCAGGCTAAAAGACTACTTTTTCAAAATCAATCAAGCATCAAAAATTGAAAAAGAGAGACAAAACCTTCTCATTTCTGTCGAAACCATTTTACTTCCACCCGGACCAAAATCTACATATCATGCCTGTCAAACATGCCTGTCATTTTTTCCCAAGATAAGATCCAAGCCTCTCTCCCTCACAACACAGATGATCTTGGTTCAGACTATTTTTTCTGTGTTGTGCTTCAAATACCTCTACCCTCTGTCTAATTGCCCTACCAAGGGTTTGACCTTGTTCACTCTCTAGAAAACAGGAATTTTCAACAACTTTAGAACTAGCCATGTATGTGAAAACAGAATTCATGAAGGTAGGTAAATGCCAGTTCCAAGCCACTCTGCTGTAAACTCCATACACGGATCTAATTTGAAGAGCCAGTGACTGGTCCTTCTCCATTCATGGTAATTCCTGCTGACAGAAAGAAGTGGGGTATATTTCTGCATGGTCTGAATGAAGTCATTAGACTCACAGCATAACAGAATCATCATCTAGTGTTTTTCTTTCAACACTGGGGTATAACTGCATAGTCTAGGATGTTGGGCTTCATGAAGAATGCCCATGAGGCCCAGTGTAACTTCCTGAGCCTAACTCGAGTTTGGAGACCTGTCTCTGGCTATAACTTCCACACAAGAAGTGACTCAGCACAACCCCATCTAGGCTAGCCTCTGCCCAGCCACTGCTAACGTGGCAGAATATTATTGGCCCTTGCTCCTTGTTCCACCTCTGCACATTCCAGGCTTTCCAACCCCTATATCAGCCTATATAAGTTCCTGCCTAATACAATTAAATGAGATCCTGCTTCTGCAGACTCCCAATTCAGTGTGCTGTTTCTCCCGGGTGACCAGATGGGAGATCTGAGTTGACACTCACCATCCCCCTAAGCCCCACGGAAAATCCGGCATGTCAGGAGCTGCCTCTGCCTTTGCTGCCAGAGAACCCTGCACTACGGTACTGAAGTACCCAAGTTGAGACCAATTTCTCCTTTGCAAAAAAATGAGAAATTATCTTGGAAAATGTTAATATAAAAGTATGTTAGTAACACAATTCCTTAGGAGACAGGCAGAGGCCAGAGGTATATTTTCTTGAAGAAATGAATAAACACAAAGAATATAATTGCACATGATCTAAAGTATTTTGATGAAGCTTCTAGAAAGTTGATATCAAAGAACACGGCATGTACGAGCTGGATCTACGAGCTGGAGAGAGTGAGATGAGTAAATGAAGAAAGGGGCCACAGGGCTGTGGAGATTGGTTTTAGTTACTTTTTATTTCAAAGTATATATCAATAGTACATAGAAAGTTATTGCATTGTGATATATCCATTGAAGTGTATTACATGCTCCTGTATTATTGATGCCTTATTTTCTCATCTGTTCAACAAATGAGAAGTTGGAGCAGAAAACACCGATTGCTCCATGACATACTTGATCACATACTTGATACACTTCATGTCTCTGGGAATCAACATTTTCTAACAGAATGTAGGACAAAGAACTGCGTCTGCATCTCAGACTGTGAAAGCAACACAGTTTTTCTGAGATGGCACATGTTTCAAAGAAGTTCTCATGTGATATGCCCTCAAGAAAATTTACATGTGATTCCTTTTAAATGTTCTTGTCATTACATGCATTTCTGGAAGAAAACTATGGTCAGATTAACACGAGTTTGGCTTCTGACTGCTGAAAAGCCGTTTCTGAGTGAGGCACATTGTCACCACCTGTATTTCATTGCAAACACAGCTGGTGGTTTGGTTAGACAGGGTTAGGGCATGGCTCATTAGTAGCATGGTACTTTGGAACCATCTCCTTCAACCTCTTGAGTAGTGATTCTCAACTTCAAAATACAGTGACCTAACTGTAAAATTATTTTTATTGCTTCTTCAGAATTGTCATTTTTCTGCTTTTAAGAACAACAGAATAAAGAAATGATATGCATTATATCTGATGCGCCAACACTTATTGAGGAGTCATTCAAACCCCACAGGACCTGAGAAACACAGGTGTAACATTTTCTGTAAACAAAGTATTAGTATCTGTTTGTTACAATGCATAAGATTCTTGCTTCCATCTCTTGCTTTCTGCTGGCAATGCTTTACTCTTATAGTTGCGGTTTGCCTACTTATAATTTCCATTTCCTGAATTCCCTTAGTTGGTCTTATTTTTATTGCATCTATTTCTTGAACAGTCTTATTGGTTTCCTTCAAACATTTGTTTTTTTTTTTTCTTAGAATTCTTGACATCCTTCAACTGATTCATTGATTTTCTGAATTTTTATTGTCTCTTACTGGTGAGGTAGGACACAGTTCAGTCTGATTTGTGGCAATTCCTCTGATGACGGTGGTATGTGGACGATTGGCGGTAACTACGGTGACACTTGGAGCAAGTGTAGGGCTTCTCTCCTGTATGTATCCTCTCGTGAACTAGCAGGTTGGTTTTATGGCTGAACGGCCTTCCGCAGGTAGGACATTTGAAAGGCTTCTTTTCCTTGTGTATGATCTCATGGACTGTCAGGTCTGACTGAGTATAGAAGCCTTTATGACACGTTGTACATACAAATGACCTCTCCTTCTTGCGTACTTTCTTCGGAACTGAAGGATTACGGGGACATTCGAAGGATCTGAAACCTTCCTCACATTTATGTATGTCTGTGTCTCTGTGGAGTCTCTCTTGGTGACCCTCACATGTGCTGTTTGCTGCATGATTCTGGAAGTCTTCAGTCTGTGCTGGCCTGGAGGAAATCCCTGGCTGTACCTCCACCATGGGGACATCTTCAGAAGAAGCTGAACTCTGAGATTCTTCCTGGTACCTGGAAGTGTCCTGACGTGTTCTGAGATCCAGAGGGATTTCATCAGAAACAGCTCCCTCATTGCAATCATGAAATTTATCTGTTTGGATAATGAAAAGAGAATCCATGTCATTTACAGGACTAGTAACACAACCATTTTCTTCACTAGAGTTCCAAGAATAGTTTTGGCCATCTTTACT
>PVIU01031562.1:0-14644 GCA_004026605.1 Ondatra zibethicus
TTCCTGAGTGATTGTAAGTTGTGTCAAGTTGACAATTACAGAGAACATCACACTGCCCAGTTTACTAAACCCCAGTTATGTAACTGTTCAGTGTCTACACTCCACATAAGAACAGACTGGTGGAAAGCTAACAATAGTACAATTTATAATTCTGATTCAAGTTCATCATAAAGCAATACAATTTTTAATTGTTTTACTTTGGGGAGTTAAAGACATTTAAGGCAGCCTCTCCACTATTGCTTAGATTCTTAGTTATGGTCATCCTTGTGGATTCCGGGGAATTTCTCTATTGCCAGATTTCTCCCTAACCCCATACTGGCTCCCTCAATCAAGATATCTCTTTCCTTGCTTTTCCTTTCTGCCATTCCCCCAACTTGACCTTCCCAATCCCTCATGTTCTCCTCCCCCCACACTCCCAATTTACTCAGTGATAGGTCTGTTTAATTTGCTTATCTGGTCTTGATTTAATTTTGGTAAGTGATATTTATCCAGAAAGTTGTCCATTTCCTTTAAGTTTTCCAATTTTGTGAAGTACAGGTTTTTGAAATATGACCTGATGATTCTCTGTATTTCCTCCATGTCTGTTGTTATGTCCCCTTTTTCATTTCTGATTTTGTTAATTTGGATATTTTCTCTCTGTCTTTTGGTTAGTTTGGATAAACATTTGTCTACCTTGTTGATTTTGTCAAAGAACCAGCTCTTTGTATCATTGACTCTTTGTATTGTTTTCTTTGTTTCTATTTTATTGATTCCAGCCCTCAATTTGATTATTTCTTGGGGTCTACTCCTCCTGGGTGAGTTTGCTTCTTTTTGTTCTAGATCTTTCAGGTGTGCTGTTAAGTTCTTAATGTGAGATTTCTCCAGGTTCTTTAGGTAGGCAATTAGTGCTATGAACATTCCCCTTAGCACTGTTTGCAAAATGCCTCATAGGCTTAGATACATTGCACATTCATTTTCATTAACTTCTAAGAAGTCTTTAATTTCTTTATTTCTTTTTTGACCCAAAAGTGGTTCAGTTGAGCATTTTTCAATTTCCATGAATTTGAGTGCTTTCTACAATTATTGTTGTTGCTGAATTCTAACTTTAAACCGTGGTGATCCAATAAGATACAGAAGGTTATTCCAGTTTTCTTGTATCTGTTGAGGTTTGCTTTGTTACTGAGCATGTGGTCGATTTTAAAGAAGGTTCCATGAGGCACTGAGAAGAAGGTATATTCTTTTGTGTTTGGGTGGAGTGTTCTATAGATGTCTGTTAAACCCACTTGAGTCATAACATCTGTTAGTTCCTTTATTTATCTGTTAAGTTTCCGTCTGGCAGTCCTGTCCAGTGGGAAGAGTGAGGTATTGAAGTCTCCCACTATTAATGTGTGGGGTTTGATGTGTGATTTAAGTCTTAGTAATGTTCTTTTACAAATGTGAGTGCCCTTATATTTGGGGCATAGATGTTCAGAATTGAGATTTCACCTTGATGGATTTTTTCTGTGATGAATATGAAATATCCTTCTTCACCTTTTTTGATTAATTTTAGTTTGAAGTTTATTTTGTAAGATACTAGAATAGCTACACCAGCTTGTTTCTTAGGTTTATTTGATTGAAAAATGTTTTCCCAACCCTTTACTATGAGGTAATGTCTGTCTTTGAATTTGAGGTGTGTTTCTTGTATGCAGCAGAAGGATGGATCCTGTTTTCATATCCATTCTGTTAGCCTGTGTCTTTTTTTAGGTGAATTGAGATCATTGATATTATAAAATGTTAATTACCAGTGATTTTTAGTTCCTGTTATTTTTGATTTTGGCAGTGATGATGGTATTGTGTGTGTGTTTCCCTTCTTTGGGTTTTCCTGGTGTGGGATTATCTATTGCCTTTTTTTTTTTTTTTTTTTTTGTAGATGTAACTAACTTCCTTGGGTTGGAGTTTTCCTTCTAGTATTTTCTATAGGGCTGGGTTTGTGCGTAGGTATTGTTTAAATCTGATTTTATCATGGAATATCTTGTTTTCTCCATCTATGGTGACTGAAATATTTGCTGGGTATAGTAGTCTGGGCTGTCATCCATGGTCTCTTAGTGTCTGCAGAACGTCTGTACAGGACCTTCTAGCTTTCAGAATCTCCATTGAGAAGTTGATTGTAATTCTGATAGGTTTTCCTTTATATGTTACTTGGCCTTTTTCTTTTGCAGCTCTTAATACTCTTTTTTATTCTGTATGTTTAGTGTTTTGATTATTATGTGGCATGGGGCCTAATTTTTTTTGTTCAGTCTATTTGGTGTTCTGTAAGCTTCCTGTACTTTCATAGGCAAGTCCTTCCTTTAGGTTGGGAAATTTTTCTTCTATGATTTTGTTGAATATATTTGCTCTGCCTTTCAGTTGGACTTCTTCTTTCCTATTATTCTTAGGTTTGGTCTTTTCATTGTGTCCCAGATTTCCTGGATGTTTTATGTTAAGAATTTGTTGGCTTAAACATTTTCTTTGACTGATGAATCTATTTTCTCTATCATATCTTCAACTCCTGAGATTCTTTCATCTCTTGGTTATGCTTGTATCTGTAGTTCCTGTTCATTTACCCATATTTTCCAATTCTAGATTTCCCTCGGTTTGTGTTTTCTTTATTGATTCTATTTCAGTTTTTAAGTCTTGACCTATTTCCTTTACCTGTTTAATTGCTTTTTCTTGGCTTTCTTTCCTTTCTTTAAGGGATTTATTGATTTCTTCTAAATTTTTTTGTCATTTCCTCGATTTCTTTAGGAGAATTTTGTTTTGTTTTTCTTTTTTATTTTTTTCTTTTTACATTTTATTTATTTTTCTTTCAAAAATTTACACTTCCTCCCCTTCTCCCAGTCCCCTCCTGCTCTCCCACTACCCCTCCTCCCTCCCCCTGCATCCTTAAGAGAGGGCAGGGTACCCTGCCCTGTGGGAAATCCAAGGCCCCCACCCCTCCATCCTGGCCTAGCCATGTGTGCATCCAAGTAAACTAGGGTCCCAAAAAGCCAATTCATGCAGAAGAGATAGGTCCCAGTGCCATTATTGATGGCTTCTCAGTCTGCCCCCATTGGCAGCCACATTCAGAGTCTGGTTTGATCACATGCTCATTCAGTCCCGGTCCATGGATTTGGTGAGCTCCCATTAGATCAGGCACACTGTCTCAGTGGGTGGACCAGACCCTCATGGTCCTGACTTCCTTGCTCATCTTCTCCCTCCTTCTGCTCTTCAACTGGACCTTGGGAGCTCAGTCCATTGCTCTGATGTGGATGTGGGTCTCTGTCTCTATCTCCATCCATCGGATGAAATTTCTATGGTGATAATCAAGATATTCATCAATGTGACTATGGGACAAGGCAAGTTCAGGTAAGAGAATTTTTTTATTTTCTCTTTAGGGGTCTCTATCATTTTCATAAAGTTGTTTTTAAGGTTGTTTTCTTCTACTGCATCTATATTGGGATGTTCAAGTCTTGCTGGTGCAGAACCACTAGTTTCTGGTGTTGCCATATTGCTTTTTATGTTGTTGAATGTATTCTTACACTGACATCTACCCATCACTTCATCCAGTGGGTACAGGTGGGGCCTTGCTTCAGGGGATCTCTCTTCCTCCAATGGGTACAGGTGAGGTCTGTGGCTTAGGTGGTTGCTCTTCCTCTGGTTACAGGCAGGGTCATATTTCTGGTAATCGCTGATGTGGCTCTGGGGGCTCCTCTCCAGGTACAGTCAAGGCCAAGGCTCTGGTGGTGGTCACAGATGCAGTGGGAGATGGTTGAGGGTATGGGGAGTATGCTCCAGGGTTTCTGGGGCTTTAGTGGGTGGGGATGGGGTGTGGGATATGCCTCTGAGGCTTAGAGCCTAAAGAGCTGGGCCCTCCAGCCAGGAACCCAGACACTCTCCTCTCCATGTGGAGTCAGGGCCAAGGCTCCAGTGGTCACAGATGCGGTGGGGAATGGATGGAGTGTCGTAGATATTTTGATGCAAGAGTGATAAAAGTCTTGATAAAACTAAAATTAAACTTTCTTTTATTTATAGGAAATGGTGTGCCTACTCCCATCAGTAGATAGAAAGATTCACTTTGTGCTTCTTGCTGAGTTATTTTTTTTTTTAAGGGAGAAGTAGTTTCTCACTGTGCCAATATTTTTCCCAATCTCTGCTTTTTTTTAACCAATGTCACACATTTTCTTCCTTCCTTTTCAAGTAATAGCACTCTGTTTCTCACAAGGATCACTTCGGTATTTTTATATATACTTTATTTTATATATAGTAAGGAAATTTACATATTATATTCATGTATTTTGTATATTTTTAATTTTAAGCATTTTTAAGTTCATTTTACTTTATAAGTGTATGTGTTTTACCTGCATGTGTGTCTGTGCCTCACGCTGAGCCTGGTGCAAACAGAGGCCAGAGAGGGAGTTACAGCCAGTTGTGAGTCACCACATGTGTGCTGTGAATCAAACCCAGGTACCACAAAGATCTAGCAGACCGTGCTCTTAACAGCTGAACCACCTCGCCAATTTCAAATTTTACATATTCAACAAACAGAACTATTTCATAGCTTTGAACAAAAGAAAAACCTCTTCCCGCTGGAACAATTTTTTAAGATGACTTTTTTCTTTTTTTCCCTTTATTAAAAATAGACATTTTTTTCACACACTATACCATAATTATGGTTTGCCCTTCCTCTACCCCACCTCAGTTCCTTCTTACCTCTCCTCCCATCCAGATCCACCCCTTTTCTGTTCCTCACTACACAATAACAGGCTCCTAAGGAGTAGTCATATAACATAACAAAATAAAATATAGTCATATAAAACAAAAACTATCTTATCAGAGTTGGACAAGACAAACAAGCAAAAGGAAAAGAGGCCAAAATAAGGCACAAGAATTAGAGACCCAAATATTTGTACACTCAGAAATTCCATAAAAATATTAAACTAGAAACCATAATAAATGCATAGAGGACCTGGTGCAGACCCATGCAGGCCCTGTGCATACTGCCTCAGTCTCTATGAGTTCATATGAGCTTACTATGACTTTTCTGTAAGAGGATCAAATAGATTCAGTGACTAGTCATGTCCACCACTTAGACAACGAAGTTAAAAATAAATTCTGAATTTCACAATGACAACCTCAAAGAAATAACACATGTTGGATCATTTGGGAATAGAATGTTGGTTCTTGTTATATTTTGTGATGGTTTATTCCAAATGCATTTCAAGCGTAGAAGAGGGATATAAGTTATAAAGCTCTATATCTTCCTCTAGAAAGTTCGAGAAGTCTCTGAAGCTCAGACTCTAAGAGTCCATCCTCAGATCTCTGAATAGCTCATCTTATTCCTACAAACATTCTCATTTTGTCCTTTAGTAAACCTTGAGAGAAGGCTCAATAACAAAGCCAAGGTTTTCAGAACTGGGGAGACAGCCCAGAGGGTAAAGTACACACTGGTCAAGCATGAGGGCAAGAGTTCAGATCCTTCAACAGCCACACAAAAACCACGCATAGTAGTAATGGAAGAAGTGAGTTATTCTGGGACCAGTCTAACTGAAACAGTAGATAGATCTAGGAACTAGTCTCCGAGTGAGAAAAGACACGACTGACTCCATAAAATAAGGTAGAGAGCAATAGAGGCAGATACTCAAAAGCAACTTCTGACCTCTATATGCAAACACAGATGTTCATACACACACACACACACACACACACACACACACACACACTCACGCACATGCACACACACATGCAAAGGTTTCCATGACAAATTAATATAAGCAATGATTTGGGCATAGATCAGGCTCTGGTAAATAGTTTGTATGAAATCCAAGAGCAAAAATGCATTCACATAAAAATTCACATTTCAGATTATCTGAAAAAGACATTTCCCAGGCTGAAAGGCGAAATCAGATGCCACTCTGTGACTTACCCATCAACTTGGCCTCTTGTCTTAGACACAGGAGGTGACAATGACAGCCACATGGAGCACTGAGTAGTTGTCAATAGTGGCAGCCACCCCAGATCTGCTAAAGAATTCCTTCAGTTTAGTCTTTGACTTACATCTCCAACCATTGTTCAGTCCCCCAAATATTTATCAGACATACTCTAAGTCACTAGCAAAGGCCTATCCAAATACAAGGCCGAGTTCCTTCTCTATGGAATTTATATACTTGCAGGGAGAGCCAGAAAGTTAATATATAAACCAACAAGTTGGCAGATGATTGCAGATAATCATTTCTACAATGTAAAGAATCCTAAATGGTTCAAAACAAGAGAAAACTGATGAGGTGACTTCAGATTAGAAGATAAAGAGAAGGCCCACTAGAGGGTTACATTTAAGCTGGAAGTTAAATGCTGAGAAAAAGCCGACAGGTAGGGACCTGAAAAAAAAAGAGCTCCTAAGCTCAGGAAACAGGAAGCAAATGAAAAGTGGCCAAGATGGGACTGGAGAGATGACTCAGTTAGTAAAGTAAGACGGGACTGGAGAGATGACTCAGTAAGTAAAGTACTTGCCTTGCCAGCATGAGAACCTGAGTTTGGGCTCGCAAAACACACATTAGAAAAAGGAGGAGAGGCAGAGAGGAGTGGGAAGGAGGAAGAGAGACAAGCGCGGTGACACCCCACTGCCAGGGAGCAGAGATGGGCAGATCCCCAGACCTCAGTGATCAGCCAATATTGCCAATGTGGTGAACGTCAGGCCAATGAGAGAACATGGCTCAGAAAACAGAGTAGGTGGAAGAACCTGAGGAACACCATCCAAAGTTGGTACACACACACACACACACACACACACACACACACACACACACACACACACACACACACACACACAACCACACACACACACACACACACAAAACCACGCGGGGCTGAAATGAGACTGGGGAATGGCTGAAACACATTGAGGGGAGGGGAGTAGGATGAAGTAATGGGGAAAATGAAGTTGTAGGAGAGAGTATACACAGCCCCAGGGCGTAAAACCCATTACCACCTCCATCCTTCCATTATCACATATACATATAACAATATGTTATAAAAGTTAATTTACTCTCCTCTCTCTTTGAGTAGACAGTTAGCTCCTTAAGTACACTATATCTTATTCGTGGTAATAATTATAGCTTCCATTCATTGAGCTATACCAGGCACTAAGCTAGCTACTTTGCATACATTATCTCAAATATTCACAACAACCCTGCCAGGTAAGTATTATTAACACAATTCTCTACAGATGAAAAAAATCACCTGAGTGGTTTATTCAAGGCCAAAAGCTAGCTAGTGGCAAAGCTGGCATTTGGATCTGTTTTGTCTCATTCTGAAATCTGACCTTTTTCCACTTTGCCACATCATCTTAACCTTATCTCAATTACAGTGCTAGTTCTAGCTCCTTTCATGATGCCTGAGCATAGAAAGTAGCCAAGGATGGAGTGAATCAAGTGAATGGATGTTATCCCACACAAGAGGAATGCACTGAACTCCAAAGACCACAGCTTTGGGGGGACTTTGAAACCCACTCAGAGGACAATGAACTCACAGGACCATAGCTCTCAGGAGACTTTGCATGACGATAGATGGCCGTGATGGTTGCCTTCTTTCTCGGGAAGAATTGAAAATATGGTAGAAACTGTCAGGGAAGGGACTGTATTTAATAAAACGAAATGGAAGCGATGGGGTTTCCTGAAAGCTAATGGATGACACAGTGACACAGCTGCATATCGTGTTCTGAAAAAAATTAATGGGATTTTAAAGAGAGAGGCTGCTCAGTGCGCTTGCAAAATGGAGATACAGAAGAACGCACCCCAGTGATGAGGAGAGAAGAGCAGAGAGCAAGAGGAGGATGGCACTGTTGTAATTGCCTGTAATTTCTCCCCCTCCTCCTCCTGACTTTAATTAGGACACTTGCGAGACACACACATTTGTAAGAGTGACAGAGCTAATTGAAGAAAACCACATGTCTCATCAACAACCAAATCAGGAATAATCATCAAAGCAGCAGAGGCAAAATTGGAAGCCATGGAGCTGTCAAACGCAGGAGGAACTCAAATACAATGAGGCATGTAATTTAGAAAAAGCGAGAGGACTGTGTGGAAGCATTAAAAATGAGACATGAAATGAAACAGTTAACTCAACGCAAACTGAAACGTTCACTCCCACAATCTGGTCATAATTAAATTTGGCCTGAAATCCATCTAGCGCTTTCTGCTGTGTGCTGGGGGGCCAAGAGGCACTGTGTTATTCAACCTCACTGCCTAGAATGCCCCAGTTAAGTGAAAGGCATTTACGCCCTCCTTAACCTGTTGTCTCCGTTGGGGTTACTATTGCTATAATGAAACACCATGACCAAAAGCAACTTGGGGAGAAATGAATTTATTTGGCTTATACTTCTATATCATTGTTCATCAAGGAAGGGAGTCAGGACAGGAACTCAAGCAGTTCAGGAACCTGGAGGCAGAAGCCCATGCAGAGGCCATGCAGGAGTGCTGCTTACTGGCTGGCTCCTCTTGCTCAGCAGCTTTCTTATAAAGCCCAGAACCACCAGCCCAGGGGTGGCATCATTCAGGATGGGCTGGGCTCTCCTTAATCAATCTCTAATTAAGAAAATGCTCCACAGGCTTGCCTACAGCCCGATTTTGTAGATGCATTTTCTCAATCGATGTTTTCTCCACTCAGATAACTATAGCTTGGGTCTAGTTGACATAAAACTAGCCAATATAACTGTTCATTAATTCACACTGCTCTTCTGTCACCACACTGGTCATTTCTGTCCCTAGTGGAGCTGGAAAAAGGCAGACTCTTAATCCCAACTTTTGTCATTGCTTGCATTCAAGAGTCATTGCTGAATCTTCCTTCATCCTCAGATGAAGTAGCAACTTTAATTTGGAAAAGGATCTTCCTTACTTTCCTAGCTTCTTAAGTCACTGGAGAGGTATTCCAGGCTCTCCCCCTTTACATTTGGTTTGCCTTCTCTCAACAGCATCCTTTCCATTGCAACCAACAGTGTGCAGGCAGGGCTCCATTCTCACTCTGAGCTCAGCATAGGGAGGATGAGCAATGTCTTGTTACAAAGACATGCAGGTGATTTGAGCTGGCCAAGCAGGACCTCAGCGCACTCTCATATGTGGAAGGAGGAAGGCGCTTGCTCTTCCTTGAGGTGAATCTCGAGACTGTTTATAAATGGTCTTCCCACCACATGGAGACAGAGGGTGATGCCAGAAAGAAAGAAGCTTCCAGAAAGAAATAAAGAAGATGATTATATAATGCTCATCATACTATATAAAGCCTGACTGAATCAGCCATTTCTGCTCTTTTGTTCCTAGTAAACAATATTCTAATCATTTATTGATGTAGCAATAAAGAAAATAGCAAGGGACAAAAGATAGTAGCTGACATGGTGAAGCCTATTTTGAGTGTTGGACACATGGTCCTCTTAATATTATAACATTTTCAGTATCACTATTTTTTCTCATTTTTACCAACCTAGAAATAGAGAACAAGGAATTAGCATAAGTTTTCAGATCCTAATAGAAATGAAACCAGAACCAGGATATTCTTTGGGAGCTTGTGTTCTCAAAAATCTATTGTAACGATAACAAAAAAAAAGATAATTCTATAAGAATCTCGCTACTAAATGTATTGCATTAGTCAGTGAATAAATAGAGAAAATGGAGAATGATTTCCTATTTCTTTCTTCTCAGCAGCCCTCTAAATCTTCCTGAGAATTTAACTTATGCTTTTTTGTCATGTCTAAGTCTAGTCCATCACATTTTTCTGTGGTTTGAACTTGAAATGTCCCCTAAGGGCTCATATACTCAGGCTTAGTTGCCAACTGATGAGATTTTTTTTAAGGTGATTGGATATGAAGACTCAGATATCACCAAGAGATCAATCTGTTATTGGAATTATAATCTTTTGGCATTTCTGGGGGCTGGTGGAGCCTTAGAAGGTGGGCCTGGCTGAAGTAAGCAGGCTGCATCCTACCTATCATACTTGCAGCCTCATTCCTCATAAAGGAAGCAGTGTCTTTAAAGACCGCCATGTCCCTACCACCATCCTTATCTTTTTCTTGCCACTTCTCGATAGATGTGAGGTGAAAAACCTTTTTCCCCAATGCAATCCACCTACTATGATGCTCTTCTTCACCACAGGCCCACAGCAACAGAGCAAGCTTACAATAGATTAAAACCAGGAGCCAAAATAAATCTTCCTGCCTTATAAGTTGCTCTCTCAGGTCTGTATAACAGAAATAAAAAGTCTGACTAGCACACATTTGATATCGCAGATTTTCAGAAGACCTCTACAAGCACAGCTCTGCAATAGACGCACATGAAATGTGTCACTCTTCAGGTTTTTAATCACCTAAACATATATGTACAAAGGGAGGTGCAGTCTCTAGCTGAGAACCAGACCGTTAAAAGATAAACGATTTTCCACTGAAGTGTACAAACATCAGAAACTAACCCATACAGAATTAGAACCATGCTACTTTTAAGATCTGGTATCATGACCAGTGCTGTACAATCATGTTCTAAAGCTGTCACCAAGCTCAGAAGTTACCAAGAAGTTCTTAAACTTGCTTTGCTCATCCATGTCACCTGTATTTATACCTACTTCAAAATCCCCATCACTTTCCATTTCATGCCCTGCCCACCGTGCAGGAACTTCAGCACTTGCCAAGTACCACGTGCTTCCCTTCAAATGTGAGGCAGTATGAAAGTATGAGCATGAGTTGGAACAATAAACATAGATTTCATTTTCCTCTAGGCCATCTCTGTTAGGATGTTTGAGTTTATGTAGACTCCCATAGGAAGATGGAAAGTTGACTTATATACAAAAGTTTGAAGAGATCTTTCACGAATTTTACACAAATAACAAGGAGAGGCTGACCTCCACATGGTATGAGGCGGCCCAGACTACAGATAGGAAGAGACCGGATGCACTAGCACCTCATCGCAAAAATGTAGAGGAAGGCATGGGGTACCGTGAAAATGGCAAGGACTCAACGCTGAAGACACTACAGTCCAGCATCATTCAGTTAGTTACTAGGGAGACTTCACCCCCTTCACTGCCACCAGAAGCTCTAAGGCCACTGCTTTGTAAGTTTCTTCACTCTTCCTCTGATAAGGCAGACACAGAAAAAAAATAGTAGAAGAGAACCACCCAATAGCTTTAGTCCATCACCATGGGCAAGTAGAACATAGGTAAAAGAACTTCAGAATGTCCCTAATGAGGTCTGGGAAACTGATTCCATCAGTAAAGTGAGAAACTGAGTTGATAAACTGAGTTTACGGTACCCATGTAAAGGTCAGGCATAGCCAGAAAATGGGGGCTGGCTGGGGAGATAGCTCAGAAGATAAGAACATTTACTATATAAATATAAATCTCTAATTTCAGATCCTTAGCACCCGTTTAAAAGCTAAGTACGGTAGTTACACATCTGTAACCCCAGTGTTTGTGAGAAGTAGGGAAACAGGAATGTCACTGGGGCTTGTTGGCCAATCAGAATAGTTGAAAAACAGCAAGTTGCATGTTTAATGAGTGATGCTGTCTCAAAGAGATAAGGTGGAAAATGACAGAGGAATTTACACAACCTCCTCCAGCCTTTGCACACATGCATACACACATGTACACCATGCTCCATACACATCCATCTAGATTTTATGTGGATGCTGGGTATCCAAATTCACCCATTAACTCCCCATGTAATGGTTGTACACTAAGCACCTTATTCCTGGAGCTATCTTCCTAGCCTTTAGAGACAGCTCTAGATATATGAGTATTGCCTGAATGTATGTCCGTGCACGTGTATGTGTGTGTGTGTCCCATGGAGTTATAGTCATAGTGAGTTGTGGGTCTGGGACTATAACCCAGTTTTCTGCAAGACCAGTAGTAAATGGTCTTAAGCCCTTAGCCATCACTCCAGCCCCTCAGAGACTATTTTTTAAGTGTCTTACTATGTTGTAAAAAAGAAAATAACTAAAAGCATTCTCATGGATGCATACATATAAAGACATGAGAAGCAAAACTGATTAAAAATATTCATTTACCATGTACATTTAATTGGATGCATATGCTTTAATATTCAACCTGAGGCAGTTTTAGATTAAAATGGTGAATAATTACTAATTATGACAGGAAAGTAAAATTAAACCAGGACATATGATCATTCTATATCTATAGATCTTGACCTGATAACTTGGAGCTGTAAGAATAGTAGAAAGGAAAGATATCAGGAAATTACTACACTAATTCTAGTAGCAAAGGTGCTGACTGGTAGACTAAACACACAAAAGTAAAAAGGGAGGAATGAAGCAATGTAAAATGAAGGGACTGGCATAGGTTTTCCAGGGTTTGGCTAAATTTAAACATATATTTTCTATTACACAAAGCAGAAAATAGGATTTTAAAATAAAGGAAAAACACTAACCAGTATTGCTCATGAAGTATCCACCAACAGATGAATTAATAGAGAAATTGTCACATGGTCAAGTCTGTCACAGCAAACTCCTATTCTTTGGTACCAGTTTCATCCCTAGCTTTGTTTCTGTTTCTGTGATGAAACCAAAGGAAACTTGAAATAGGGGTGGCACTTCATCTTACAGGTTACACTCCATCACTGAGGGAATCCAAGGCAGGAACCTGGAGGAACTGAAGGCAAGGCCATGGAGGAATGCTGCTTTTTTTTGGTTTCTGTGGCTTGTCTGGCCTGCTTTCTTATACAATTCAAGACCACTATCCACAATAGGCTGGGCCCTGTCATATGAATCATTAATCAAGAAAATGCTCAATGCCCATAGCCACGCCCACAGGCCGATCTGATGCTGACAATTTCTCAATTCAACTTCCCTCTTCCCTAGTAAGTTTGTGTCATGTTGACAAAAAACTAACAAGTACGGGGCTGTTTGTGTACACACACACACACACACACACACACACACACACACACACTAACAAAATATAAATCCTTCTAAATTTGTTCCTGGAAAAACAAAAAAGTAGGAGGATTTGGGAGGAAATAGGTTTCTGCGTTACAGAAGAAAGAAAATGTGATCATCTGCGACCCAACCTTCGGCTTCCCAAGCCTCTCCATATACCAGTGTGCTCTACTTACAAAAGTTCATCTGGGTCGACCTTATTCCTGTTTGCTCTAACCCTCCTGCTAGCGTAGGAGCTTCAGAGTCTGCAAAACCAAAACATTTCATGTTATAGTTCATTCTTACAGAAATGGGTTAAGCATGAGAGACAGGAAGAGAGGGAGTTTGCTGTGCTGATGGCTATAGTCTTTCTAAAAGAGACAACTGTATTCGGTTTTAGAGTCTTCTTAACATTAGGGAAGAATTGAAAAACAGAAAAGTTCCTGGGACTTGAGAAGAAGCCTAACAAACAGCCTTGAAATCAGACCATCATAAAGTCATTTCTTAGTATTATTTGAAAAATTATAAATTTCCATTTACAATATACATATACATTTATATTTTTTCAATCAAAAAGATTACACTTTTGTTTTAGTTGACATCTCCTTTTTAAAAGCCATAAACTGCCCATCCTTATTTTGTCTAAATGCTAGGACAAAACCCAAAAATAAACAAATGGGGGGAGGGGGTTTCAAGACAGGGTTTCTCTGTAGCTTTGGAACCTGTCCTGGAACTCACTCTGTAGACCAGGCTGGCCTCGAACTCACAGAGGTTCACCTGTATCTGCCTCCTGAGTACTGAGATTAAAGATGTGCACCACCACCACCCAACTTATTGAACAATTTCTTAATAATATAATTAATACACAATACACTGCCTAAATCATGTTGGTCAAATAAATGAAAAGTCAAGAAAAATGTTTGTAGTTGATGTTTTAATGCAATTTCTGTGTGTTAATAGTACATTCTTGGAAATTAACTTGGAAATCACAAAAATAGTACTTCAATAATGTAAGCTATTGCTCACCATCCACCACCTGAGGACCACATTCATGGAAATGTGAGAGGTCACCTAGCTTCCTATTCAGATTCACATTAAAGGTTTTGTATGTACAAATGCAGTTAACAGTTCATCCCAGAAACAGTCTGCTTTCTACACCACTGCCTCTAACTGATGAAATAAAATTTTTAAAAAAAAAATAATATATTTATGCTTTCTAGGTCCCCTGAAACTAAGAGTTACAGACAGGTGTGAGCTGCCAAGTGGGTTCTGGGAATTGAACCTGGGTCCTCTGGAAGAACAGTTTTGCTCTTAACAGCCGAGTCATTTCTCCAGCCCAAAATAAAATTTTTAAAGAAAAATTTTCTTTGAAAACATAAGACTATAAATAAATGAAAACATCTACCTGGGAAAACTGAAGTGTGTGTGTGTGTGTGTGTGTGTGTGTGTGTGTGTGTGTGTGTGTGTGTGTGTGTGTGTGTGTGCTGTGTATTAAAAACATGACTCCAATTCATTATGATAGACTAAGATTCAGAATATAACTTGACTTTTAAAGTAATTGCTAGACCAAGGTCATGCTCCAACTCCAGACACCTCTCTGAAATTCAGGTTCGAAGTGCAGCAGTGACAGGTGGAGACTGTTGTAAAGGAGGCCACTAGTTAGTTCCCAGCTGCTTAGCCCAAAAAAAATCACACAGAAACTACATTATTTAAATCACTGCTTGGCCCATTAGCTCTAGCTTCTTATTTTCTAACTCTTAAATCTT
>PVIU01031563.1:0-14610 GCA_004026605.1 Ondatra zibethicus
AGCTCATGAGCCGGGGTAGCCCTGCAGAGAATACTGAGAATTTCTAGCTCATGAGCCGGGGTAGCCCTGCAGAGAGTACTGAGAATTTCTAGCTCGTGAGCCGGGGTAGCCCTGCAGAGAATACTGAGAATTTCCAGCTCATGAGCCGGGGTAGCCCTGCAGAGAATACTGAGAATTTCCAGCTCATGAACTGGGGTAGCTCTGCATAGAATACTGAGAATTTCTGGGATGTTTTGTTGATCTCTCTGCCCAGGAAGGCTTTAAAGACTAGAAGAATACCCAGAAGGTAATTATCAAAATGACTCCTCAAAAATAGGAGAAAATGAAGCCTGTCTTCAGGACAGAGCCTCAGTTTTTGACAGTGGGAAAAAGTACAGCAATGCTATCTCCATGGGAGCATTTTTAGATGGAGATGGTGATATTAGCTTGAATGAAATTAAAAATCAGCAAAATAGAGCTCAAAGTCAGAATCAACCCACAACCAATAAATTCCAAAACTCTGAATGTGACTCCCTTTGTTGGGATAGGTGGACCATGTAGAAGCCTCAGTTGGACTTGCTCCCATAACAACAGAAGTGGGCATTGTCATCCTCTAAACCACAGGACAACAGGTCAAAGGGGACTAGAGGCCATAGTGGGAAGAGGCCCTTCCACTTCCTGTTTCTACTTTGACTATAAAGTTTGATAAACTGAAATTGCAGAGTCTAGAAAAGCCTTCTTGAGACATCAAATAAAAATAAGATACTGGCTTCAAGAAAGGATGTAGTAGTAATTTACTCACTGGTACCTCCTTATGCAATAGATTTGAAAATAACCAAGTCAGGATCAAAAGTGAAGTGTCACATGCAATAGTTGAAATGTCTTTGGCTCTCAACTGCCCCCAGGTTGGGGTTTAGGCTTTTCTAGAACCTGTGTTCTCATCTGCCATGGGAGATTGCACCAAGAGGCTTTTCCTTTCTGGAGAGGAACCATCAAAACTAGATCAGGATGATTTAGAAGCTCTTGTTTATGCTAATATTAATCCTAGTCTGTACCTAACTATCCACAGATGGAAAAACTACATCCTGTGCTACCTTCCCTCAGACAAAATTGGCCAAGTCCTGCACTGAAAGGGAAGTTCACGGCTGAGCTGCTGGGTCTTGGTTGCTTTCATAGCTGCAGCTCAGGTCAATCAGTCCAGCCGGCAGCAGCCCCAGAAAGTCTGGCCACACCATCTCCTCCCCTGGGCTTCACAGCATGAGGCATTACAGTCCAGCACATGGGAGTCACTTCTTGGCCTGGCTAGCTCAGTTGGTAGAAGAGGAGACTCTTAATCTCGAGACCCTGGGTTCATGACCCAACTTGGGTGCCAGATAAAGCAAGAATTCAGGGAAGTCTCTTTAAAGGGATAAAATGGAAATAACACTCATGAATACAGAATGACGTAGTGCTTCTGCTTCTTCGTCCACCAGGGAAGGATAGGAAAAGGTCCAGACCAGGTCACTGAGCCACAATGTCAGGAAATCTTCCATGTTCAAAAGAGTATGTGGCCCATGTCTGTAGGGTAAAAGGCCAGCCAAAGAAATCAACCAATCCCTGAGCAAAAAATCTAGCACCTTGACCCAGTAACCAGAGCCAGTGGAAGAAACACAACCTGGATCTTAAACCTAATCCAGTGAAAGATACAGTTTTAGCCCTAAATCCAGAATTTAAGACACACCCTGACTCTGAAATCAGCGCCAAAGAAGCACACTTTACACATAGAACCAGAGCCAGTAAAAGAATTATGCCCTGACTGTAATATTGAGTTGGAAGTGTCACCCCAGCTCCTAGACTGGGAATTGCCTTGGTCTAGACGCCAATTCCCAGCCTGCCAAGCACTTGGACTCCAACTGCCAGCCTGCCAAGCACTGACCCCTCCCTGGAGAGGGTCAGCACCACTCCCACAGAGTATTCAGGCTCATGCCGGAAAAAGGAACACGTGGTTTTGGATTTTGCGTGTGCTCTCCTTCTATCTTAACCTCCCCCCACTCACCCCGCCATGCTCCCAGCCACCTGAGAGCATGCCATTCATTAAATGTGGGTATTTTTGATTCTGTCTAATCTGGTTTGATTGGAGTTCTTTGTGCTGGCAGAGGCTTGGTTAGGAAATATTCCTAACATCTTGGAGGTCCCACCAAGATGGGTCTGGTTTTATTCCCATGGGCACAGTGCAGCTGTGTTGGAAAACACCCAACCCCCAAATTCTCCACCAGACTTAACTTCTGACTCAGTGTGTTCCCCTTCTTTTGCTCTATGCCAGTAGGTTCACCAGGTGACCCATTTGCTTTTCAGGCTTTCGTTGAAGCTGTGGACCACATTGGGAGCCTGATCCATGCAGCGAAAGCCAGGCTTTTGCTGAGATGGGACTTGGGTGTGGACAGAAGTCCCCCACTCATTTCTCACACACCCCCCGTTTTGACTCAAGGGCTCTGTTCAGTGGACACATAGCAACAGACTTAAGTCCTATTGGACATAGACTTTTAAAATGGGTCCTTACAATTCCAAGCTGATTACTTGAGCGGTCTTTTACAAAAAAATCCTTTTAAATTGGGGCTATCTAAGGCTCTGTAACCCGAAGTTTCTGGATGCACGTTCCCGTCCCCCCCCCCACTCTGCCTCTTCTTTGCTGATCGTAGCCCTTAGTTTGTCCCTCCCCCTTCTGTCTCCCCTGCACTGATTCATAGCCCATGGTTTGCTGCATGGCTTTAACTCCATGCCCAGAGCCATGGCCAGCTCCTGTCCTGATCCAGATTTGGGGATCTAAACCCCACTCCCTTTCCACTGGCTGAGGACAATGGAGGCCTCACTCGATGCTTTGCCAGCCCCTGTTGCCTATACCGGGATCACTCTGGTCTCCTTCCTCCCCTCCCAGCTGTTCCCTGTTTCTCTCACTCTGGGATTTTAAAAAATCTGCCCCCCCGCCCGTCCTTCTACTCTCCCTAGTTTCTACAACCTATGCTGGGATCACTCTGGACCCCTCCCACCTCTAGCTGTTTGACTCTCTACAAGGGATCCAGTTTTCCCCCTGTCCTTCCACTTTAAAACTGTATGGATGCTTTGTCCTTAATGGAACCACCTGTATGCTTTTCTGGCTTTTGCCACCTGCCTACATAGGTTTCCAAAAGTGCTTTATTTGTCTCTCTGTTAAAATAATGTGGCCACAGTATGTCTGTGTAACTTTATAAATGTTTCTGTGTGCATATGTGCTCGTTTTAAGATTCTTCGACTTATTAAAATATTCTTTTAATCTCCTTACATTTACTAGCATAGGCAAACTGTAAGTTATCAGATAAAATACAAGCCTAAATTTAGCTTATATGCCCAGTTTAAATAACAGGTAATGGTACCTAGTTCTCAAGTGCCTTTACAGATCTTACGGTATGGCATTTTAACAAAAAGTGCCTCTAACACAGACAGACCAGGTTCCACAGCGCCCTTTAGCTCCTCCAAGAAGAAAGAAGACCTTCCACCTCCAGGCCTTGTCTTTGGGTTTGGCAGAGCAACCCACACAGCAAAAGCGGCCTTTCACCTCTTCAGCTTCCTGGACGCCTTTTGTGGAATCGATCTCCTCATCCTGCCAAGCCAGGTAGACTAAAATCTTCCCTGCACAGGAAAAACCTTTGGGCCTTTCATATTCAGCAGCTAATGGCAAGCACTGTTTCTAAGACTGACATTCTCCAAGGACCAAAGAGAGGATTTGGGATTGCCTGCGTAGCTAAAAAGCTGTCTCATTTTTGTTCATTTTTCCCTCCCAGATCTGTCTAATGGCATTTGACAATTTAAGGTACTTTTAACTTATTACTTCATCCATGACATTTGATAAAGTTTCCTGCTCAATACAGACAGCCATGCCTCTTTAACAGGCTTCATAGTCCAGGATTAACAGGTTTCAGGTGTATCTTCAGAGGTTCAGCTAAAATGTTCATACCTTTTAACCTAAAGCAATAGCCTTTTGCTATGACACCAAGCTGTAAATCTGTTCCAGTTCTCTTACAGTTTCCTGGAAAAGTTCTACTACTGTATCAAAAATCAGATCTGGAAAAAAAAAAAAAACCTAAGAATCTCCAGAGCCTTTTTCTAACCCCAGCCAGTTTCTGGCATATTTTACAGGTCACTCCTGCTGCCTGGGTCAAGACCAATGCACAAAGCACACCCCAGACAATGCCAAAGACCTGCACCAGCTCCTGGGACTTCATCATTGGTACCAACTCTTCTGGATCAAGGATACCTGCCATGTAAAATCTGGTTTTATCTGCTTTTGTGTCCCATCCCATTGCTATCCCCATTTCATTGGGCCAATAATAACATTATCTTTTTCTCCCAGCCACCTGCCTTCTCACATCCCTCAAAGCAGCTGCCTGAGGTCTCCAGGATGACAGCAAACCAGATGCTGCTCCAGCCACACCTCTTGCTGAGCATGATTGCACCAATTCCCAGCTTTCCCCTCTCCCACAATGCCCTATGCCCACAGGAAGTAGCCAGACTTGAGCTGACACCCCTATATCCAAGGACTCTGAGATGTTTGGTCAAAAGTGAGACCCCAGACCTCTAACACCCCTATATCCAAAGAGTCTGAAATGTAATATTGAGTTAGAAGTGTCAAGACCTGGGAATTGCCCTGGTCTTGACTCTATTTCCTAGCCTGCCAAGTTCTTGGACTCCGATTCCTAGGCTGCCAAGCACTGGTACTCCAACTCCCAGCCTGCCAAGTGTGGGGAGGGTCAGGATAGCTTTCGATCCAGGTCTGAGCTGTCCTATTGTGCCCCCAGCCTCCAGAGCTGTCCTCTGGTGACTCTACCCTCCAGAGCTCTCTTATTGTGTCTCTAACCTCCAGAATTGTCCTTTTGCAGCTCTAGGTATAGTCTGGCTTCCCGATAAGTCAGGATACCTTTGCGAATCCAGACCTGTAACACTCATACTTGCTTACACTCTCCTCAGTTCTTAACAGTTCACATATCCAGAACTGACCACACCCATAGCACCCAATGCCATTGTTTACATAGAATGAGTTACCATAACTCTACTACATTGTGTTGGGAGTGCAAACTTGCACAATCACTTTAGAAATCAATATGGGAGATTCTCAGAAAATTGGGAATCAATCTACTTTAAGAATCATTTATAACACTCTTGGCCATAAGACTATAGGATGCTCAATCATATCACAAGGACAGTTCATAGAAACTTTGTTCATAATAGCCAAAATATGTAAACAACCTAGATGCCCCTCAATGAAGAATGAATAAAGAAAATGTGGTATCTTACACAGTGGAGTGTTACTAAGCTATTTAAAAAAAATGACATCATGAAATTTTCAAGTAAATGGATATAACTAGAAAAAATCATCTTGAATGAGGTAATCCAGAACCAGAAAGACAAACATGGTACTTGCTCACTTTTATGTGGATGTTAGTTGTAAGGAAAGGATAATCATCCTACAATCCATAGACTCAGAGAAGCTCAATAACCAGGAATGCTGGGTATGTGGGGGAGTATGAATCTCCCAGGTAAGAGAAAAAAATAGATTCTATGAATGGATGGGGACAGGTGGGGATGGGAACAGGAGGAATCATGTTGAGTTGGAGAGATGTGGGGAGAAAGTACTGAGAGAGATGGCTGGAACTGGGTGCATTTCAGAGGTGAGGTAGAAACATGGTGCAATGTAAACTCCCTGGAATCTGAGAGGGTGGCCCTAGAAAAGACTCCCTCATAATGTGGGGCATGCAGCTGGAATTGGCCATCTTCTGAAACCAGACAAGACTTCCAGTGATGGCAATATAACACCAACCCAACTACAAAACTTTTAACCTTCAATTTGTCCTGCCTACAAGCTATGCTGGGGTAAAGATGGCACAGAACTAATGGAAGGAACCAACAAATGACTGGTCCAGCATGAGACCCATGGCACGAGAGAGAGCATGCCCATGACACTGCATAGAGGGCCAGGACCCAAAAACTGGATATACCAGAGTCCTAAGATAGAACAAGACTGGCAAAAAAATAATGTCAATGAAATGATTCCTAATGATATTCTGCTTTAGTCAAAGATTGGTGCCTATCCAAATCTCATCAGGGAACCTTCCTCCAACAAATGATGAGAAAAAAACAAACATTGGGCAAAGCTCAGTGAGCCTCTCTTTAGAGGATCTAAAGAGAGGGAAGAAGAATTGTAGGAACTAGAGTGTCAAGAACACCAGGAGAACACTGCCTGCCTAATCAAGTAAGCTGGGCTCACAGGGTCTCACAGAGACTAAATTGACAATCACATAGCCTATAGTAGTCTGTGCTAGGTTCTCCTCAAATATGTTGTAGTTATTTAGCTTGGATTTTGGGGTATCTTTGACTCTTTTACCTGCTCTTATGACCCTTTTATTTCTACTAAGTTGCCTCATAAAGCCTTGATATGAAGGTTTGTGACTACTCTTATTTAGTGTTGTTATGCCGTGCTCGGTTGATACCCCTGGGAGATCTGCTTTTTCTGGAGGAAAAGAATGGAGGAGGGGGTCTTGTGGAGAAGGAAGGTGGGCTGAACCTGGAGAAGTGGAAGGAGGGGATCACGTGGTTGGGATGTATTTTCTGAGAGAATTAATTTAAAAAAAAATTAAACATGCAGTTTTTTAATACATAGTAATACACATCCAAGAACATGGGTATCAGGTATCTATAGTTCAAAACCTATCATTTCAATTTCTAGTTTCCAATTGCCACCTTGACATTGTACTATGGGTGTGTCAAACATTCCATATAATGACTATGCCCAAACCTTGTCCTGGTTTGTGACAAGCATCGTCTTTTTAAGTTCTGCTTCTTAACTTAGTGAATGATACCACCTTTCTTTATGCTTCTCCTGCAAAACCTGGCAGATAGCATCAATAACTCATGTCTTTATCATACTAGTCTATCAATCATCAGGATCTTTTTCAATTTTATACCTTAAATATGTCTTTATTCAATTTACTTTTCTCATGCTCCATTTTCTCTTTTCTAGTCCAAGGACCCATCATCTCTCATCTATAGCACTGAAACATTCTTCAAACTCTTCTTGCTTTAAAAGGTCTTCACAGTGCAGCCATATTAATCATGTGCTTAACCCTACTTTATAAATCTCAGGCAGCTTCACATGTTCTTATGACAAAAATGTTAAATGCTTAATACAATGTTCAAATCACCACAACATTCCCTCTGTCCTATCTGGCCACATCAGCTGTAGCTCAATGCCTGCTCTATGCACTATGGTTCACCATTCTGGCAAGGGGCTGGAGATTGAAACATACACACACACAGACTGCCAGGAATTCCCCAAGAATGCTCCTTTCTTGTGTTCCAGGGCAGCTTATATAGGGTTTCCTTAACTAATGGCCACACTCTAACTCTCAGCTACAAGCCCACCAGAAACTACTCCCCTACCCTCGGGAACTCCTGAGGGTCTTGTGCTCAGAGAAGCTATAAGCACAGGAAAACAAGTTGTTTGCTCAGAGCAGCTGCAAGCATAAGAAAACATGTTGTTTACTCTGGCATGCAGGATCACTGGAAATGCAGCATCTGGGGGTCCACAGTCCCCAACAATCAGCCATCATTTCCTTTTTTGCTGCTTTCTGTTTGTTTGTTTGTTTACTATTTTGGCTCTGTTTCAGATCAACTCAAGTATCATGGAGTCCTCAGGTATGATGAGTTTATAGGTAAAAATTTTGAACATGCTTAGATATTCTTTATATGAAGTCATGTCTGATTATCCTTTTTCTAACTAATCTATAGCTATCCATCCCCTACAGCCTATTCCTAAGGTAAATTCCTCTTGTTATCCAAAACCAAGCAGAACAATTTAAATCTACAATGTAAGTGTTTATAAGTCATGATGTTGGCTTTTGCAAATGTTACTGCAGATAATTGTCCTCTGTGTGAACTATAGCATGGGTAATATCTGTCTTCTAAAGTCGGATATGAATGCACCAAAACTGTTTCCATTTTGTTCCAGTGTTGTACCTTTATGACATAATATACTGCCTTTCACTTCATATACATTCATATATTAGATAAGTAAATGGGGAAAGTAATGGAAAAGTTTAAAATGTGTATTTTTAGTTATGCTACAAGTGTACATCTGTATCTTATAGTTTCCCATGAATTAAATACATGCCATCATATAAGTTGTACAACATCCCTCACCATTAGTTTTATCATTTGTAATTTAAAGACAAGCATGTTTTCGTACATCATGGACTAAAGTAAAAATAAATACATATTTATAAAATACATGTGATACCTTTCACATAGTAAGATTTCAACAAACAATAGCTTTTGTTATTTATCTTCTTTACATGTCTGATTCCAGTAATTATAACTACTCATTCTTGCCTGTGTCTTTAATTAACGTATTAGTTCATTCTTCATAGAAAGAATGATTCCCAGGAGAGTGAGGTGATGTTTGAACTGTAACCATCATATTGAACTGCAGTAGAGTGTAAGTTTTCATTATAGAGCTTTAATTATTTCCTAAACACAAGGGGTGGAGAGGTCATTGAAGTTACTACAGTTTATCCTTACCAGAAGATTTATTTTGCCCCAAGGGAAGAAATCAGTTAGTTAATGACACCACAGCAATGTGATCAGCTTTTGGTAGATCTCAGACTAAGAAATACTCATCTGATATAAAATAAAGGCAAAGTATTTAAAACTATTAAATACAGCATTTATTTTAACCAAATATCACGTTACTATAACATTGCAAATATGTGAGATATAGCTCAGTTATACATTCAGTAATTATATGTTCATTGATGCAGGGCACAGAGTTTCATCATCTCCAGACCTTCCTTGTGCTAAAACAGGACTGTTAGTTCAACATAAGTGTGTGTTTAACTTAAGGAACTGTCTACTCTTTTCCACAGACAATGCACCAATTTACAGTTCTTCCAGCAATACATGACTGTACAATGTATTTTTCCACTTATTAGCACTTTATATTTTAAGCACTGAAATGAATATTCATGTGACACATCTTTGTGGTTTTCATTTGTATTTTTGTGAAAAATAATGATACCATGTATCTTACAATATTCCATGGTATATACTCCTCAGTAATGAGTCTGTATTAGTTTAATTTTTAATTGATGAGATAAAATCTCTTATAAAAAGGAAGGAAATATTTATGTAGCTACATGCAAAGTGTTATTCAGAGAAAATTATCCATCATGGCAGGCAGGCATAGATGAACACTTCATTTGTTTTTAATCAATATTTTATTTGTACTTTTATTTTAATTTTTCACTATTAACTTAATTTTTATTGTTTCCTTTTTAGTTTTCCTTGGGGGAGAACTAAGACATGACAACGGTGAAGGGAAGAATCAGAAGGACTGAGAAATAAGTGAGATTGGAGTGACTGATGTGAAATTCCCACAGAATCAATAAAGCTGTATCTGGGTTAAAGCCTTTAATCCCAGCACTCAGGGAGACAGAGGCAAGCAGATCTCCATGAGTTCGAGGCCAGCCTGGTATACAAAGCAAGTTCCAGTACACTCAGAGATACACAGAGAAACCCTCTCTCAAAAAAAATGGAGGAAAAAGTCCTGCTGCGTCAAGAAGCTAAAATGGGTGAATACAGAAATCCAGCAAATATATCCCAAAACATTTCCTAATCATGTGTTTCCTCATTCAATTAATTTAGAGATCACATTTAACAGAATTCTATACCTTGTCAAATTGACATAGAAAGCATCATGTTCAAAGTACAATTTTATTCCTGACCACTTAAATGGATCATATCCATCTCAAAATGAGAAATGTGTTTAGTCCTTTTTTGTGAGCATAAATTGCCATAAAAATTCCTGCATTATTCTAAATTCCAGATTCAATGCTTCTTCTGGAATTCTAAGGAAATTTATATATGGAAGCCTTTTGGGGGGCAGGGGTAATTATTCTCTTTTCACATATAATGGAACAAAGCAGGTAAAAATCCCACATGTCATGGAGACTTGAACACAAAGGAGTAGTCCCAGATGTTAAAAACAATGAGATCATGAAATTTTCAGGCAAATGGGGGAAACTAGGAATAAAAATTCTGACTTATAGGTGGAGATTGCTCTTCATTCCCAGTCACCCAGACCCTAATAATCACACAGAAACTATATTAATTACAACACTGCTTGGCCTATTAGTTCACGCTTCTTCTTAACTAACTCCTATATTTTTAATTAACTAATTTCTATTAATCTGTGTATTGGCAAGAGCCCGTGGCTTACTGCTAAGAGTACAGCATCTGTCTCTTTTGGCAGTTGCATGGCATCTCGATTACTCTACCTACTCTCTCTATATATTCCTGTTCAGATTTCCTGCCTGACTTTACTCTGCTAAGCCATTGGTTGAAACAGCCTTATTAATGAACCAATAAAAGCAACACATATACAGAAAGGCATACCACATCACTGAGTGAGGTAACCCAGACCCAGAAAGAAAAATATGGTTTGTACTTACTTATAAGTGAGTAATAGCTGATAAGTAAAAGAAAATCATGCTGTGGTCCACAGACTCCAAGAATCTAAGTAACAAGGAAGGCTTAAGGGGGACACAAGGATGTCCCTGGGGAGAGGAACTAGGGTAGATTTCACAGATGGAACTGAGGGTGGGTGAGGTTGAGAATAGGAAGAAAAAGATAGGAGAAACAGGGAGAAAATACTGGGAGAAATGACTGGAACTGTGGGGCAGTTCAGGGGTGAGATGAAAACCTAGTACATGGAAACTCCTTGGAATCTATGAGAGTAACCCTAGCAAAGACTCCTAGGAATGGGAGACACGAAACTTGAAGCAGCTATCTTCTGCAACCAATCACTCAAAAACCATGTTATTTGCAACTGTTTTGCCAATAGAATATATCAATTAAAGGAGTGAGTGAAGGTTTATTTTTGCTCTCAGCCTCTGGGGGTATCAGTCTATAATGGGGGAAGGGTTTGTCAAAGCAAAGCAGCTTACAACAGTATTTCCCTCTGCCTGTGGGGTGGTAACAACCACATTTATGGTTAGTTGTCTGCCCAATAATTCCTGGAAATTCTTCATACGTATCAGCAGAGGTAGGCTTAATGAGTCTCTTACTTATCCAAACAATTTGTCAATCAAAATTAATCTACATAAAGGCCATTTTAAGTGACAAAATTAAGTTTAAAGTATACTATCTCATTTTAAGGTTAAAGTATACTATCTCAAAATTAAGTTTAAAGTATGCTATCTCATTTCTATGTTTTTAAATTCAGTATCAGTCACTTGAAAGTAGAAAGTTAGTATTTTCTTTGGCGATACATAGTTAATCTGACACTGTAAATGAAGACTTTTATAATCAGTATACCACAAAATAAACCTAAGATATCACCTATTCTTATGACTTTGTCTACAAAGTCTTATGACTGCCACTTTTGTCATGAAACTCTTCCTCACTGTCCTCGCTAAGATAAAAAATTAGAGGAAAAGCCATGCCTCTAGGGGCAGTAACTGTCGCATATACAGTGTTGCTATTGCCCTCTACAGAACAGAGAAGCTACTTAACTCCAGTTTGTCTTAGTGCTATTAAACTATGGTACATTCATTATTCCTCACAACAACAAAATCCCTTGTAATCAGGTTAGAGTTGAGAGAAAGTGGATGAATTCTGAACGTGAGAGTTTTTGATATGTTTGCCTTGGCAAGGCTGGCTACACATTGCATCACTAGATGTTGTCGTGCATATTTAAATATTTTTTTTCTTTTTCATGTATCGGTTCACTCTTTTCTAATTAATTCACGTTTACAGCATCTGACTGATCACAGGAAACAAATTTCTAATTAATTCAGCGCACTCATAGAGGCAAGTATTTTCAATTAAAAAGAAAAAAAGGGAAACATTGATGATTTCTCAGCAATCTAAATGGACTCAGTTCGGCCATTTTATACTTGTTCTGTTCAAGGTCACTAGTGACCACAGTGCTGCTCAATCCAATGTCAGTGCACTAATGCACTAAAAGTTTTATTTGTCTTTTCAGTAATGATTTATAGTGCTTTTACCTTTAAACATTGCTTCTCATTTACTTGAATGCACCCTGTTTTGTTGCCTTGCTTTGCATTTCTAGTTTCTTTTTTCTATTTGTCCATTCCTAAATCAATATTGTTATTTTTAAATGGTTGTGATATCAGTCATCTTTTAAACTCATTTTTGATAACTAATCCTCTGCTAGCTGACCAATCATGAACACACAAAGGATTTTGAAATCTACATACATGAAAAGAAATCTGGAGGAATAAACAACCAATCAGAAGGCAAGATTATATTTTCAATGTGGAAACTCACTAAGACAACAATTAAGGCTAGAAAAGAGATCCTCTCTAAAGAGTAACACCCTGTTTTGATTGTGTGAGATTAGCAGTGAAATATGGGCTCAAAGGACTGAAGCAGCAAGCACAGACCCTGCAAGGGTCCACACCAGGTCTTCTGTGTGCATGTTGTGACTATTAGCTCAGTGTTCTTGTGGGATTCCTAACAAATAGTATAGGTAGTGTCTCTGAGTCTTTTGACTTCTTTGGAGATGCTTTTCTTCCTATTGGGTTGCCTTGTCCAGCTTCAGAATGTGGCCTTCTGCCTTGTCTTATTATACTTTGTTTTATTATGTTAGGCTGTCATCCCTTGGAGGCCTGCTCTTTTCTGAAAGGAAACAGAGGCTGATTGGATCTGTGGAAGAAGGGAGGTAGGGGGAGAATTGGAAGACAGAAGAGAGGGGAAACTGTGGTTGGGATGTACTGTATGAGAGAAAAATCTATTTTCAATAAAAAAGAAACGAAAACCAATGGATATTTCAGTTACATATTGTTGTGCTGTATAAAAGCAAAAGGCTTAATGGTATAACATAATTGCTTATGAGTGTATGGGAATGAAGGACATGAAGACCATGCCCAACTTATCATGAGTGACTCTCTCACACATCTACCATGAATTAGTTTGAGACGTGGCTTTCAGTCTGTCTAGGATGGATATAGATGTTATAAACCAAATTGTGTATACATGTTTGTGAGATCTTCCTGTAGGTTGGCTAAGTTATTGTTAGGGCAACTGTGGAAATCAGCAAAAGGAAGTAGAGTGTGTATATTTTCAAGCCCCAGCTTCTTTTACAATAAACAGTGAGACGCTGTGACAAGCATCAGGCGATATGAGTACACTTCAAAATTAATTAATTAAAGGCAATGATCCAATCTTTTTAGTTAAATTAGCAAGCATGACAGCATTATGTTATTGTGTTGCCCTACATTTTCTCCTGTCTATACCACTTTTGTTATTCTCCATCTGAACCCCTGTAGCTTACTCAGTGATCATATTTTTACTTTGTCCCAGCTGACTGTATTCAAGGCATCTCAACCTGCCTGTGATTCTTCTTGGAAAAAAAAAAAAAAGACAAACACACAGAAACACTCACACATATGTCTGTAATAATTACTTTTCATTCTCAATTAGTTTGGGAAATATCTACCTAGGATATTGATAAGGATGAAAGACCTAACCTAACCTAATCAACAATATTAGTTAAACTAGGGATCTTGGTAGAAGAGTAGAATAAAAGAATAAAAGGAGGAAAGAATAAAGTCCTTTAATACAGACTGTCCCTATATATCTATGTACCCATCAATCTATATATCGATTAGCTATCATCTATCTCATCATCTATCTACCCATATATATGTATATATAAATACATATATATATGCATATACATAGATATAAATATATATCCATGAAGGTGTAAGTCATAAAACAATCCCACACCAGTTTGGAATTGTGATTAATAAAATGGTTATTTATTTAAAGGGAAAAACTTATAGTTCACCGTCCCAGACAACAGCCCTCTGCACGATCAGGAACGAAGTCTAACAGCCGGAAGCTGGACACCAGAAGCAAGAGAGTGAGCACATGGCTACTGATGCTTTTTAAAACAAAAAAGACCACACCCCAGTGGGCTGGTATCTTAAAGGCTATTGGCTGAAGGAGTAGAAGTAGCTCCCGCAGCACCTCCCCCTTTTGTTTAAGTAAGAGAGTTCCAAACCCAACATAAAACAATATATATTAGGACCAGATATCAAGTATAAGATTAGAATTACAATCAGCATGAACAATATTAAGAAAGGAACATATGCTAAATGTTTTAATAAGCATTCTATCCTAAGGAGTCTAAGTCTTGTATCGGAGATGGCTTGGTCAGATCATAAGAGGACGGTACTCTGATTATCTAATCTTCAACCCTATTGAAGGCCTGAGAAGGGAGATAATATTACTTGAGCAGGCAGGAAGTACAACAAGTAGCTTCCAAAGTAGGCAATATATGACAGAGACAATTAGCTACCTGAGCAATCACCCAAAGTCTCATTTTGCAATGTTGAAGCGACCAACTTTGGCTATGGCCTAGAATAACTGACAGACCATTTTCAAAGGCAAGAAATTTTTCAAAGCTGTCTCACCCTGTCTTGGAAAGATTTGACAGTCCTGTTTATCCATTTCTGGATATTATATCTTGTCAGTGGTTGAGGCATTGGCATTTCTTTGCCCAAAGGCCAGTTTTTGCCAAGAAGAAAATATGCTCCA
>PVIU01031564.1:0-14672 GCA_004026605.1 Ondatra zibethicus
GTAGCTCAGACTAGGAGTCCTGTGTGAATTGAGGCTATGTGGGCAAAATCTGTCCTACCACAAGTCTAAACTCTTTTGGTTTCTAAGCGTAGGTCTGATATTCTCTAAGAGCTGGTTAAAAAGTGAGGGCTCTCAGGCACCACCCCAGGCACACTGAATTGGAATCCGCGTAGCGCCAGCATCCCCAGGTGACTCATTCACAATTAAAAACTGAGGAGCACCTTCAATTTCAAACAACTCTCCCATGCTTAAACTTGAAGGACTGTCATAATTCCATTCTGGCCAAGCACGTTGAAATCTAGGCTTGCTGAACTCCACCAGGGTGGAGCTGTACTGATGGGAGGCCTCTGGTGCAGTTAAGTTCAATTCATCTACCAAGCAGATTGCTTCTGTACCCCAAACACTTGTAAGCCAGGAAACCGAGAGTTGAAAGGAACTTGCAAGGAGCTGAGTGAGTGAACAAAGGATGGTCGTTCAGCACAAAAGAATACAGGCAACACATGGGACACATACATGGGATACAGCAGAGGCCCAGTCCTCTCATGCAGTGTGGTCTCTCCTTCCTTGTTCCTCTTCCCGTCTCATCTCCTTTTCTATGCCCTACCATCTTCCTCGCAAATGGTGGGAAATAGGAGTGACAAGCGTGCAGGAATATGTCTGCTCTGCATGTCTTGCTAGTCTGATACAAACTCTACCAGCATCATGTACATGGGAAGGAACTGACTGCCCCTGGCACCCTGCTTTTTCCAATTCAGGGCTACTTTTTGACCTGCCACAATCTGTAGGATCTTCTCCATAGAACCCTCAAGACACTTGGACCAAAGAAGGCTCTTCACAGATCCCCAGTATCCCCAGTATCTCCCACACCCCTGCCACCCATGTTTAGGAGCTTCAAACAAGTGCAGCTCCAATTCTACCCAGAAGCAAAGTCTCACTGAGCTCACCTCCAATGTTGGTGGGATGAGGACACAGGACAAGGGGATTGCTGAATGTGGAAAAAAGTTCTAGAACCCAAGGGGATGCCCAAGGACCATGTAGCCACCGCAGAAGTAACAAGGTCAGGATGTGTCCACCCTGGGCACATCTAGTCCTTCCTCTGGCTTGGTCAGGCAGTTATAGCAGAACCAGTCTCATCCCCAGTGTTGCCCTGCAGACATGGGAGCTGTGATGGGAAAAACCCAACACAGAGCCTTGAGCGGTAGGAAGGACGAGCTTGGAGGCAAACAGCGTATGGAGCAAATCACTTAAATGCTTGCATCTAAGCCACATGAGTGTGCAGAGTTTACAGGAAGATTCTTTTTTCTTTTGTTAAGATTTATTTATTTTTATTTTATATGTCTCAGTGTTTTGCCTGCATGTATATAAGCATACTGCTTGTGTGCCTGGTACTCAGGGAAGCCAGAAGAGGGATCCGGATCCCCTGAAACTCCATGGAGTTCCAGATGGTTGTAAGCCATCATGCAGGTGGTGGGAACCAAACTCAGCTCCTCTACAAGAGCAGCAAATACCCTTAATGACCAAGCCATGTCTCCATCCCCCAAAGATTCTTTTTAATAGTGTCTTTTCCTAAGAAAAGAAGACAGTGTACTTGGATGAATCCCAATAGAACCTGGCCTGTAATCTGGCCACCCTGCTCCCAGTGTAGAGGCAGAGGCATGGTAGCTCTCAGTCATGTGGACTGTCCTGGTTCAGTCCAAAAAGCATTCTCCCCTGACCTGGCATCTCTTTATTTTTACAAGAAATCACCAGCACTTAGCCCCTTTGCCTCTGAATATGGATATGACCAACATGTGGTAACATCAGGCAACCCTGAAAATTCCATGAAACACAACTATACCTTCTTCATGCAGCAGCCCATTCAGTATCTGTGGGGCTTCATCCCAGGAACACTCCTCAGATCCAAAACCAGTAGTCCCCCTTCTGCTGTTCGTCTAGTATTTAAGCAAAACAAAACACTCACAGCATGAGGGAGAAAGTCTCTTTCCATAGATTTTTCCCCTCATTTAAGCCATCACCAGATGTAATAAAGCTTTGTTCATAACTGTCATTCAGGGGACCAATCTGAGGGACACCTTGGATACCAAGATTTGTGGATTAAGGTTTTTTTTCTATAACATGACATACTGCTCCCCAATAACCTGTGTACACCCTCCCTTACACTTTAAATCACCCTGAGATATTTACAACACATAACACAATGCCAATGTTTTTCAGACAGAGGTGTGGAGAATGACAGAATATATCCATCCATTCAGCTCAGAAGCAGCTGGATGTTTTTAGTCTGTGGCTGGTTAGATCTGTGGATGGAGAGCCCATGAATATGGAGAGCCAACTCTGCATTCTGTAAGCTACAAAGTAATAGAATAATGAACCCATTTCTTCTGGGTTCACATATGCCCTTCTGTGTATTTTAGTCACTCACTAGGAAGACTATGTGGAAGAGACAAAGCCTCTGAGGAGTGTCGCCAACCCTTCAGTGCTGGGTGAAGGAAGAGGAAGAACAGAAGACTCCAGGGAGAATGATGCCATTGTTGATAAATGCAGAGAACTTGTTGACGTTATTCCTTGCTTACTGTTACTGGAAGAATGAGACACTCTATTAGGATGGCTGGAGACTTGGAGTCAGACTGCCTGGGTTCTCATGCCTACTCTGAAATCATGCACATGTGGCACCCATTAGCCTTAGTTATTTCTGAAGGGAATTAGGATGGTAACATAACTCTCATCCAATTTGTTACAGAGAAGGCTCAGTAAGCTGTGAGGTGTGAAGGGGTCAGTCCTTTGCTGGGTAAAGGGGACAGCCAAAGAAACACACCCTGACCCTGGAATCAGAGCCAAAGAAATACACTTTGACCCTGAAACCAGAGCCAAAGAAACACACTCTGATGCTGAGACCAGAGTCAATTCACTGGCCCTGAAACCAAACCAAAAGGCTAAAAGGGACCAGTGAAAGAAACATACCGTGGCCTTGAAACCAGAGCCAAAGAAACATACTCTACCCCTGATGAATTCAGCACAAAAACCAACCAACCCAAGCAGAAAAACTAACCAATCCCTAAATGCAAAATCCAGCCAATCTCTGAGCTTGTCCAAGCTCAGGGATTGAAATCCAACAATTCCCACCCTGAAATTCTTCACCCTGGAAAAACTCCGCCCCTAAAAAGCCCTATATAAACCCCTTGCCTGTTCAGTTTGCTGCTGCTTTTTTCCACCGGGGCAGAGGGAGCCACTCTCCCTCTCAAGAAATCTCTTGAATGAGGTTTGGGTGAGACCTTCCTGCTCTGGAGCAGAGCAGAGCAGAGCTGTCACACTTTTGCTGGGGAAACTTTCCCCCAGCAGAACAGAGTTGTTACAATCCAGAGGCTCTGAGCAGAGCTGTAATAACCTTGCTGGGGAACCCAGGGCAGAACTGTTTGTTATATTGAGGGAACCTTTCCCTGGAGCAGGGCTGTAAGGTGCTATGCTTACAGTGACTTTGGTATTCCTTGGCTTCCTGCGGCCAGGACACTTTTCCATCTGAGCTGCAATGCTTACACACTTGTCAGTCATGTGATATGTGCTCCCAGACATTTCTTCCTCTAGACAAGGGCATCCTCAGCAAATGCAAACTGATGGATGGCAGTGATGGCACCTGCGACACTGTGGCCTTGCATCTCATAATTATGACAAGGGTTTTAAAAGGACTCAGACAAGAGCTACAAAGGGGCAAAAACAATGCTTTATTAAGACATAATTGGCACTTAATAAATGTTTGTTGAACATGTGCTGGATGAATGAATGAATGAAGACTGCTGCCTCTGAGCATCAAGCCTTTTTACCAGTTAGGTGTGCAAGGAGATGAGAAGGGTTTTTCATTCATTCTCTGGTTATTAAGATATTTGTCTCTTCTCTGCTGAAGCCCAGGAAACAGCTTGAGAGAGCAACAGAAACCCATAGTCCACAGACTTAGGTGTTAGGAAAAGGATGAGGGAGGCTGTTAGGACAGGGTGAGGGGGACTGAGGATTGCTTGATACTGCAAATAATGTTTTTGATCCAAAAATATCAACAGAAGGTTTCACTTCGTAGATTTAAACTTGTTTTTATTAACAAATACAGAAGTTAAAAAACACCCACTGAGATATCGTCCCTTATTTCAAAAGCCAGGGCTAGAAACAAATACAAACATGGCTGTGATTGATGTTACTTTATCATATCCAGGCAATCCACACCCCGTCTGTGTGCTCTCCAGCTCAATAAGTCAGGGAAAGCACTATAGGATTTCTTTCCCTACCCTACCAAGGACCAAGCAGTTTCTTACGTTTCCTTTGTGACAGGAGGCATGATGGACTGAGTGTGTCCCTTTTGTTTAGGTTACTCTAGTCCCTGTGACTACAGCAAACTATCAAAGGCTGGGTGACTTAGGAAAAAAGGAGGTCGAATTGGCCCATGGTTCTGTCGGCCCAAAGTCTGGATGCCTCTATCAGCTCATCACTAGTGAGCTGATAGCTCACGGGAGATGACCTCACAGTGGCGAGAGTGGGGAGGTAGCTGAGGGTAGCTAGGCCTGCTCTCTTTTCATCTATTTTCTTTTTCCTTCTTTTGTCCCACCCCCCTCTTTGAGATAGGGCGTTGCTACATAGCTCAGGCTGGTCTCAAGCTCTTCCTGCCTCAGCTTCCCGAGTGCTGGGATTTTCGATGTTCACCACAAAACCTGGAAGGCTTGTCTTTATTTTATTTTTATTTAGTTTTATTTCATCTGTATTGATGTGAGGGTATCAGTTCTTGGAGTTACAGACAGTTGTGAGCTGCCATGTGGGTGCTGGGAATTGAACCCGGATCCTCTGAAAGAGCAGCCAGTGCTCTTCACCACTGAGCCATCTCCCCAGCCCCTTTACTTTATTTTATTTTTTATTTTTTAAAAGCCTGCCTTGTGAGAGTCATCAAGTTAGGGGTCCCATGTGAGCTGCATCAAGCCCCACTCCAAAGGCATACCACCAATGACTGATAACCTCCATGAAGCCTGACTTCTTGACAGTTCACCGCCTTGTCTTCTAATGCTGCCACCTGAAGACTTGGGGACAGATCACATCCCAAATACAGCAATGGATTTATTGATTTATTTTTATTGCTGAGCATTTCGAGTTGCACAGGAGCAGAGAAGACGACCAGACAGAAGCATGCTGAACACAAACGAGTGAAAGCTACCAAGTCACAACTTGGCCTGGCAGCGCCAGATGCCAACGGCATGAGATCAGCAAGTGGCAATTTCTGATAGCGTCTTTGAGAGTGGAGCCAGACTGTCTGATCTGAGCGAACAGTTGGATTCCTGGCTTTTTATTTATGGTTCCTCCATCTCATTTCCAGGCATCACGAGCAGACAGTGGCCATGATTCCCCATTACTCCTCTCTCAGGAGGGTCAGCAGGTGCAGTATTTCTTGGAGAATGATAGGCCAGTTTCTTGAAACCTTTCTTTGATTCCAAGGGCTGTAGCCGTCTGCAGTGTCCACTAGCTCTTGCTCACATTGGACTATCATCAGAGAGAAGTCCTTGCTTTACCGGAGAAGTCAATGCACTTGCAAGTTTGTGAAATGGTAATGATTAAACTGAAGAGACTCTGCCCGTTTTCTTTAGACTTCAAAATTCACTCACCCAGATTTCATCATCTCAGAGGAGATTTGAAGATGTAGTCTCCAGATTCTTATAATATTGAAATGCCACAGTGCCCGAGTGGACATACAGATGTTTAGATACTCCCTTAAAAAGTCTGCTTGGACTTTCCAAAAAATAAAGTAATTAAAGCTCACATACAGTGTCTCTTCTCTAAAGATAAAGTGTAGAGGGAAAAATATGATTCTAAGGAATTTAGGCAAAAGAGAGAACTGATGCTTTTTGTTATCAAGGATGAGCTAGAACTTGCTTCCGGGATAATTGGGTTCAGGATTCAAGCATTCCTGACTCCCCTCTTTCTTCTCTACTTCTTTCTATATTTAATCCTCTTCTCTTTTACCCTTGGTTGCAGCTTATGGACAATTAAACTGGATCTTACCTGCTGAGGAGTCAGATGCCCACCGTCCACTCAGTGGTAAAGTCAGGCAGATTGCTAATGGTATCTGCAACGCTGTTCTTAACACAATGGAAAAGACATTCTCCCAAAGGAGAGCATCACGTGTCTTGTTAAGTGCTAATTGTCTCAAGTAGGTGATGTCTTTTTATTCTGTATTTTGATATTGTAGTATCTGAGGGTCCTGCTGATGTGACCGGACTGCACCTCTCAGGTCGAGCCGTTTTCTAAAGGACATCAGCAACTTACCAGCCAGTTCCCATTTCATATGCAAACCGATAGTCCAGAGCCCATGCCCAGTCAGCCTCTCTGTCAGACTCTTAAGGGTGACTCTTAGAGCAAGCATTAGTTGTCAAGTTGACATTCTTGGGAAGAGGGAATCTCAACTGAGGAATTTAACCATCAGATTGACCTATGGGCTTGGCTTTGAGGGCATTTTCTTGACTGATAATTGATGTGGGAGGGACCAGGCCACTGTGATGGTAGCACCCCTGGGCAGGTGATCCTGGTGACTTAAGAAATCAGGTTGAGCAGAGGAGAAGCAAGCCAGTAGGCAGTGTTACTCCAAGGCTTCTGCTTCAGTTCCAGCCTAGAGTTCCTGCCCAGAGTTTCCTGCAGGATGGATTACAACCATAAGATGAAATAAACCTTTGCTCCCCAGTCGCTTTGGTCATGGTGTTGGCCACAGCAGCAGAAAAGTGAGTAGGACAATAGGGAAACCCTGTCTCAAGACAGCAACACAGAACCCCATTTTGTCCTAATATGAACACTACATGAGATGATGTTGCATACCTGCTATGCATTTAATGCTACCTGTTACTTATTTTAATGTTCTTACACTCTAAATGAATTTTAGCATGACCAAATATAATATGGCCATATTCCCAGATTTTAATATCACATAATATAATATGTTCTCATGCTAAAACAAATTGACAAGATTTAAGTGCCATTAAGAAAATGTTAAAATACAACAAATAAATGACAAAATAATCTTTAAAACCTCACTCACTGGTATCCTTACAGCTTTGAAGCAGGCATGGTATTTCTTTTATCTTTTATTTATTTGTTATTTATTTGGTTTTGGTTTTTTGAGATAGGGTTTCTCTATATAGCCTTGGTTGTTCTGGAATGCCCTCTGTAGATCAGGTTGGCCTTGAACTCATAGAGATCCACCTGCTTCTGCCTTGCAAGTGCTGGAACTAAAGGCATGTGCCTCCACTACCAGGCCAGGTATTGCATTTCTAAGACTAACTTATAACTTAAAATCCCCCAAGGAAGACATGGACAAACATGACTGCATTAAGATGAGGAAAAGTACAAGAGATTCACCACAAAGAGAGTTAAAGATGAATGACAACATGCCAGAGCACAGATAACTGTGCACACATATTTCAGACAAAAGAGTGACATTCCTAATGTAAGAATAACATAAAGAAAATGGCCCAGTAAAGACTAAAGATACAAGCAGATGGCTCTCAAGGAAAAGCAAAATTAAAGGCTAACAACCAACCCTTGGCAGGAGGCTGTGTTGGGATAATTCTTGGCTGCAAGCAAAGAGCACTTACCTTACATAGATGGAAGGGGTCTGTCTGCTTTTACATTTCCACACAATGAAAAACCCAGAACGGGTAGGTAGGAGCCCTGCTGGCTCAACCTCAAAATAACACCACAGGGCTGAGGTGGCAGTGTGGGGTGTCTCCTTCTGTGGATTCAACCTCCCAAGTTAGTCATCATCAGATGAAATATAGCAACATATGCAGTTGTCCTTCAGCATAGAATGGGAGGACTGACTCCAGGCCCCACCTTGAGCACCACCGTCTGTGGGTGCTCAAATTCATCACAGAAAGGGCAGAGCTGTTTGTACAAGAGATGCACATTCTCCCGTCTGCTTTCAATATCTCTAAAAGGCTTGCAGGAGCTACTACGATGGAAATGGTCTTGTGACTAGCTGTTATGCTATGTCGTTTAAGGAAAGCTGTTGTATGAAGAGCGCGGGCTGCGTCCTTGTTCCGTCCCGCCTGGCTCCCGTTTGTCCAGCTAGCTTAACTCCTGAAATAATTACACAGAAACTGTATTCATTTAAACTCTGCCTGACCCATTAGTTCTAGCCTCTTCATGGCCAACTCTTACATCTTGATTCAGCCCATTTCTAATAATCTGTATTCACACGAGGATGTGGCTTACCGGCATGAGTCTAACCAGTGTCCACCTTGGGCCGGAGAAGCATGGCGTCTGCCACACTTCCCTTCTTCCCAGCATTCCATCCTGTCTACTCCGCCTACCTGATTTCTGCCCTATCAAAAGGCCAAGGCAGTTTTCTTTATTCAACCAATGAAAGCAACACAAATGAAGAAGCACCTCCTACACCAGAAAGCTGTAAGGAGAACGTTCATCTGTCCAGAACGCACGCAGCTTTTCCCTCACTGCTTACAGTGTGTGGTGGGTCGGATCAGATGTGAAACTTGGGAGAATGGTGTTGCCTCCAAGACAGAGAACAGCTTACCCTGGGTTTAAAGAATGGTTGGCTGGGAGAGGGTTGAAGGGGAGGGGAGAGGAAGGGAGGGGAGCAGAGAAAAACGTAGAGCTCAATAAAAATAATTAAAAAAATAGAAAAAAGAAAAAAAACAGTTGGTTGGGGCTGGTATAGGATCAAAACACAGTTGGGACATTACTATAAATCTCAGCAAACTTCTCTTTTGGTCTTGCTCATAAGAACTGTGTTCCAGGGGATTGGAGATGGCTCAGTGGTTAAGAGCATGTACTGTTCTTCCAGAGGGCCTGGGTTTGGTCCCAGTACCCTAGTTAGGCACCTCATAACTGCCTGCCTGCAACTCAGCTCCAGAAACTATGGCATCCTGTTCTGAACTCATTGGTACCTGTATACAGTGACATACAAGCACACACACACACACACACTTTTTAATCTTAAAAACAGAACAAAACAAACAAATAAAACCCAAAAACCTATATCCCATGGCTGCCTCCAGCTGTTACGAAGGTTAAGTTATTGAAGATTTAAAAACACAAGGGCTTCCCACATGTGGCTACGTGTCTAAAGTAAGGTCAGTCTATTCTTAAGAGTTATTTTCACCTTTTAATTAAGTGCATATGACGTGTCTACTTGTGGGTCAGTGCACATGCATGCAGGAGCCTGTAGAGTCCATGTGAGGGCATCAGATCTCCCTGGAGCTAGAGTATCAGGAGAATGTCAGTCTTCCGCTGTAGGTGCTGGGGGAGCTGGGTTTGGATCCTCTGCAAGGTCAATACACCCTCTTGACTACTAAGCTGTTTCTCCAGCCCCAGCAGGGCCAGTCCTGAAGACGGTACTTGCAACCTTGAAGAACTTGGGCTGCTTAATGTGTTTATCAAGAGAGCATTTTCTACATTTGAGGATGAACAATTCTTCATCAGGAATATTATTTGTTAAGCCTTGGAGCACTTATAAGCCTGACCCCATGACACTGAGTACAATGTGCTAGTTGGCTTTCAACTATAGCAAAATACCTTTGGGAATCAACTTAAGAAGAGGGAAGGTTTATTAGGACTCATGGTTTCAAAGATTCAGTTCATTGTGGGTCTGCCTGTTGCTGTGGGGGCCTGTGGTACCAGAATGCACCGTGGTGGAAGTGAAAGAAACTGCTCACCTCCTGGTGGCTAGGAAGCAAAACGGAGGAAGAGACCAGCGCTCTCAGATCCCCTCCACTTTTTGTTTTCACATTTATGTCTGTGTGCCCAAGTGTGTGTATGTACATCACATGTGTGCAGAAGCCCTCAAGGCCAGCACTTTTCTAACATCTTTTGGAAGCTTAATCATGTGATCCATCCATCAGTTCAGTTCCTCAGTATACACCCAAAAGTGGGGGAAAAAAGTGAAGTATGTACACAGTAGCCACAGGTAAAATTGGCATGAATGTTCATCAGTACACGAGTTAGAATAGCGCACTGTGGTGTGTGCGTATAGGGAAGTATTATTCAGCTATGAAAAGCTATGAAATGTTGACCCATAACACAAGATGGGAGAGCCTCAAAACAAACACATTCTGTGACACCAAAGGTTGTGCACTTGAAATAACTGAGCAGGCAAATTTATATGAATGGAAACTGATTGTCAGCTTCTGAAGGCAGGAACAGGGAAGGAACTGAGAGTAACTACCTCGGGAATATGCGATTTTACTTTGGGGAAGTTGCATAATTTAAAATATTTCATTTCATGTTATGTGAGTTTCAATTGAATTAGCAGAATAAACACAATTTACTTTGGTCTGGCATCTTCCGTAGAAGGAAGTAAGCGCCATACCTTTTGTGCAAAGATACTGGTGTGGTGTGGCGTGGCGTGGCGTGGCGGTGTTCATGGTGGAAATAGCCAAAACTCCTTAAATCTCATCAGGGTTTTACTTTAGTTATGTGCTTTCCCTAGAATCTTAGGGACCCCACAGAGCTGGAGTGGATTTGAACACACAACTTCAAAAATCGAAGGACACTTGATAAGGGAGTGTTGGACTTTGATTGCAGGTGAAGGTGGCAAGGGCGGGGCTGTGTAAGTGCTACAGTCTTGGTCCACTTGTCCTTAGGGTGGGGTGTAGTACCTGCCACCTGTCTCTCTTGCACAACTCTTGTAGCAGGGGCAGCTCCTGCTGTCAATGACTGTGGGACTGCTAAACTCTGCTCTGACTTTCTTTAGAGACGCTCTGGGACCTGCATCTGAACTCAGTGGCCTCTTTTTGTCCCCTTCCAGTTCCTTCTGGACTTCCTGACTCCCAGAAAATCTTGGTGTCTAATGCTAGCTTGGAACTTCCTGGCATTGATCTGCCTTGGTTAATTTCAGTTGCACTATACCGGTGGGAAGAATTGCTCATCTCTACTTGGGGTTGTGGGCAGAGTCATGGCATGATGGACACTTGGATGGTCACTCTTTCCCACCCCGCTGGACAGCCTGTTAAACACTGGAGATGGTCCCAGAACAAAGGATATTCTTTTCCACTGAACAGAACATTTGGTATCTGAGAAGCTGCAAAGCTGCCTGTTCCATGACGCAGGGTAGGCCAGGTACTCAATTATTCACTTTCCCTGGGGAGAAAGGAGATACTACATCTCTCATCAGTGCGCGGAATGTTCCAACTTCCAGGATGGCTGCTTGTTGTATTAATTACTGCTTAGCCTCTTAGCAAAGATGCGATCTGAGGCTGAGAGGATAGCATGTAGCTAAAGAGATATCCAAGGCGATAGTGGCACATTTTAGTGTGACTGCTGGGATCCACTCCAGCTCTGTGGGGTCCCTCAGTTCATTCTCAGCTAGCCTGGTATGAGCTCTGCTCAGACTCCAACAGAAACTCGCTTCCTCACTAGTAAAAGGTAGGGTAACTTTGATCCATCTCAGGTCCCTACCAGAGATCAAAATGAGATACTGGATAAAATTTTTTTTCCAAAAAAAAATTCTCTCCCTCCAGCCTTCTCCCCCCCACCCCTTGTTTGTTTTTTGAGACAGGTTTTTCTCTATGTAACAGCCCTGACTGTCCTGGATCTTCCTTTGTACACCTGGCTGGCCTTGAACTCACAGAGATCCTCTGCCTCCCAAGTGCTGGGATTAAAGGCATGAGCCACCACACCTAGTTTGAAACCTTCTTTTCTGAAATGCTCTAGATCAACTATTTTGATTTGAGACTCCTTTACACCCCTAGACCTTAGAACATTTGCGTACACATGCTGAGATGTTTTGGGGACGAGCCTCATTTCTATATATTAAATGTACGAACCGACACAGAAGCAAGGCTAAAGGGTACCCTGTATAACAGAAACACAACCAATCAAGGTGGTTTGTGATAAATAATGTATCCATAAAACATTCTAGCAACTTAAAACTTCGCTACCATTGGTCATCAGCAGTGAGGACAGATGGGAGTGCCCTGGGAGTGCCCTAGTGAGCACTGGGTGGGCAGTGAATCTTCGTGAGGATGGGGAAGATGCTGTGAGCCTTAGAGAGGAGGAGGAAGATGCTGTTAATCTGGAAGAGGGTAAATAAGATGCTGTGAAGCTACTCATCAATTGAGTGCACAGCATCATGTATGTGCAAAACGCCATGGAGTCAAATACTTTAAATGCTAACATGGTAAACTTTTTATATTGTGTAATTTTTGCCACAATTAAAAAAAAAAACTTCAAAAATGTTACAGTTGAATTTCTGGTTTCATCTATAACCAGTCAGTTAAAGATCAGACTGATTTTTGTCTTAGTAGTAACTATTAATGCTGAATACATTTTGTTTTAGACAATGTCTATTTGAAGACACCAACAGAAAATGAAGGCAATAGGGCATGAAGGTCAAGGTCCCAGGGGAAAGGCAATGCATTGAGCTTAGTTGACGTGCTGTATTTTTTCCTCTGAAGGATAAAGATGGAAGACTCCTAGAACAAGAAACCAAGATGGATTATAAAGCTACAGTGATGAATTTAGTGTTAGTATGACATTGAGGGGAAGAAAGCCCAATAATGGAAGACAGCAGGGAGTTAAAAACTTGCATGCTCTGTCTTGATGGATATAGATAGGTAGGCAGACAGACAGATAGGTGATAAGTAAAAATTGACAGCTAGATAGATGGTAGGTGATAGATAGATGGATAGATAGATAGATAGATAGATAGATAAATAGATAGATAGATAGATGTTTAGTTGGGGGCTTCACCCCAGCCCCTGGCATCCATTTTGGAATGTTGGGTGGAAAGTTCCATGTCAAAGCCCCCTTCTGGGAGTTGCCTCAGTCCAAACTCCACCTCTGAGAAAGCCCACCAAACGGTGACCCCTCCCCAGGGAAGGTCAACACTGCTCCCACAGGCTATTTAAACTGTTCCCCAGAGAACAAACATATGGTCTCCCATTTTTCCTCCCCAGTGGTCATTCTGGTTCTCCTTTCCCCCCTCCATGTTCTCCCAGGGGCCACCGGGGAGCACTGGCATCCACTAAACCTGGGCCTTTTTTAATTTGGTCTGATCTGGTTTGATTTGGATTATTACATCTGCGGAGAGGCTTGTCAGTCAGAAGAACTTAACAATAGATAGGTAGAGTAGAGGTAGCGCTCCATGTGTGGGGTAAAGAATATCTAGGTCAACCGACAAACACAGAGAAAAGGGCATCTTGGGCCCCTCCAACTCACAGCATACACATCTGCTCCAGATGGGCAGAGATTTAACCAATGAGAAGAAAATAACACAATTCCTTGAAGGTATTACAAGAGAAAGCTTCATGGTCTTGGAAAAAAAACATCTCTTAAACAAATCCAAAGAACAAAAGGCATTTTGGACTGTATTAAAGTGATTTGTGTTCAGCAAAAGACACCATTGGGGAGAATGAAAAGGCAAGTCAGAGTGGAAGAACATACTCAAAATAAATGTAGGACAAATGACTCATAACTAGAATACATTTGTAAAATTTTTATAAAGGAATAAGAGAAAAATTCAGAATTTTTGAATTGAGTGAAAGGATCTAACAGACATGTTACCAAAGAAGATATCCAAATGGGAAACCAATATGCAAAACATTATAAATGCAAATTAAAACCACAATGACATATTATTGTAATATATCTAAAACAGTAGCAGAAATCAACAACGTTTTTCTGAGCAGAGTGCCCAGGAACTGAATGCTCGAATGCTGCTGTTGAGAGCTTTTTGTCAACTAATTGGGAAAATTGTGGCCAACACAATCCTTGAATTTCTGAGCACACATTTAAACAAAATGCTGATATCTCTGTACCAGGTGACATGTTCAAGAGAGATTACAGTTGTCCTATTTGCAGCAGCTCAACCTAGAAACAACATAGAACTGCATTTGGAAACAAGCCAGTTGCTGGTGGTGCACGCCTTTAATCCCAGCACTCAAGAGGCAGAGGCAGGCAGATCTCTGTGAGTTCAAGGCCAGCCTGATCTACAGAGCAAGTTCCAGGACAGGCTCCAAAGATACACAGAAAAACCCTGTCTCAAAAAACAAAACAAAAACAAACAAACAAACAAAAAAGTTTAAAAAAGGGAAACAAATTAGATTCTTTGTTTTGTTTTTGTTTTTTGAGACAGTCTTTCACTGTGTAGCTCTGGGTGTCCTGGAACTCAGTCTGTACTTGTAAAGCATTTTACTAACTGAACTACCTTCATAGTCTGTAGCTACTATTTTGAAAAGATCTATTTTATGATTTTTTTCAATTATGTGTCTCTGTGTGGATATATATACATAAGTGCAAGTGCCTACAGGGGCCAGAAGAGGGCGCCAAAGCCTGGTTAACTAGGTTATAAGCATTAGTGAGTCACTGAGCCATCTCTCCAGTCTGAATACTGCTTCTCATAATATTGCCTTAACTTTCTGCAACTGGATTATTACTTATATGCTGAAAACTTATTAAAGATGCCATTTAAAATGTCATTTTACATCAATCCAGACATGAATTCATGAAGTTAGAAAAGTGATTTAAAAACAATAGACCGAACAGTTTCAACATTGTAACAATCATGTATGAACAGCCTATGATTTAGTCTCCTCTCCCATGGTTGCTTTCAAGGTTGGTAAAAGACAGTAACTGGTTACTTTTGTCACATTTATGGAGCTTATTACTAGGGGTCCTAAACCAAAGTAACAGATCAAACT
>PVIU01031565.1:0-14639 GCA_004026605.1 Ondatra zibethicus
CTGCTCTGTCACCATACACAGCTGAGCGCACCTGCTCTGTCACCATACACAGCTGAGCGCACCTGCTCTGTCACCATACACAGCTGAGCGCACCTGCTCTGTCACCATACACAGCTGAGCGCACTGCTCTGTCACCATACACAGCTGAGCGCACTTTGTAGTGAGAGGAGAATTGTTTACTTTTGGGAGCATAGCAGGACCTGAAATGTAAAGCATTTTTACTTTAAGAAATTTGAGTGACAACTGCAGGATCTGATCTTTACTTTCAATTATGAAGTGGTAAAGCCCATCAAGGAAGGTAGGTGATGGTCAGCCTGCCACCTCAGAATTAAGGTGGCGTATTAAACATACTTTGCGTGTTGAACTATTACTGCTATTAGATAGAGTTTCTTGATATAAATTAAAGGATTTACATTTTTATTTCTTTCCTTTTTAACAAAACAGGCTCTCACTGTGTAGCCTGGGCTATCCTCAATGTAGTTCAGGCTAGCCTTGAACTCTTGATTCTCCTGCTTTAGTCCTCCAAGTGCTGAGATTACAAGTTTGCAACACTATGCTGAGAAATTTCAATTCCTTAATATGACTCTAAGTAGTTCCAGTGATGCATCTTACCTATAGTGGCTCTAGTATTTTTTCACTGTGGCTCTAGTATTTTTTCACTTATGCAGTTTGATATTCTTACAACTTCTTGATGCATTTATAAACAAAGAGAATATCAAATAAAATGAAAAATGTTAATTTGACCCATATGATCCTCACTTAATATAATCAAAATGGTTAGTATTAGAAATTTTATCTAGTTCACCCAATGAAATAGATTTGCTTACATGATGGACAGGTAGCTACCTTCTACCTTTGCCTAAGGTTTTATATTTTTGATTGTGAGGTGGTTTTTCAATTAATGCTATCTTAGATCAAGTAGTAAGTTTGTGATGGCAAACCTAGAGGCAGTTCTCTTCAATCTGCTCTCTGTGTAGTGCTAAAATGCTTTAAGGTGTTAAAACACTTGAGTTGAATTAAATATTTAAGTATGTATTCAATTATTTTTAATGTAATTAAAAATATAAATACTTATAAAATGTACCCATAATTTTAACACATTCGAATCGATCATAATTATCTTGTTACAAGATGTTGCTAATGATCATGATGGCTATGATGGTGATGATGATAGTGGTGGTTATATTATACATTAGAACGTCTTATTACATTATTGATTAGGAAGATTGTCATTGTTTGTGAAGGTACTAGACTTTATAAAAACTTTTTCCCTGTATATCACATATTTGTTTCTGGGACCACAAACTTAGTAATATAAATAATTATTAATTTGTAACAATATTAATTTAAATTGTTGCTTTGTATATTAATGCTTCATAGTTCAAGATCAGTGTACGATTTAATTGGTGAAATGACTTCTGCTTCCCATAATTTATAAGATGGTTACAGTTTGATCTTTGGGTAAGTTAACTAACTTCCTTGAAACCCAATTTTTTTCCTGTAGACTACACATGGTTTCTACCTGTCTCTTGGTGGCTTTGTGGCTTAAAAAGAGTGTGTAAGCACTATGCAAACCCTCAAATGCCACTATACAAGAATGCAAAGCTCAGTCTGTGTGTTTTCCTTTGTGTGTTAGGATTATAGCTACTAATACACCCTAAGTAATTTGGTTTGTAGTCATTTTCCATAGGAATTTTAATGATTGCTAGTATAAGAGAGGCCATGATAATATTTTTATTGAGAATAACTCTTATGCATATTTTTGGTTTCACATTTTCATTTGTATCCACCTCTCTTCGTTCATACCCTCCCTTAAAGAATAATGTGATATATTGCTTTTGGATTTTCCAGTAATTTAATTAAATCCCTTTGACAAGGGAAATGGGTATTTGCTTGAAGAGACCATGGGTTAACAGAGAAGACCTAGGATAAAGCAAGGTCATCAGTTACTCAGTTTAGGAGAAGAGTTATGAAGCAGTAGTTTCCTAATCTCAGCACCTGAGTTTTCCACTTTTTCCTTTGAAGACAGTGACCTTGATAGTTTATAGAGTGCCTTTGCATCTTCTTGGGTCTCTCCCAACACTGAGAAGGTTTAGGTGGCAGAGTCTACCATACAGCTCATAAGAAGTACCCATAAGCTGGGCTCTGTTTCTGTGATGTACTTTTTCATTCTTCCCTGCAGTGCTGAGGCTTCCAGGGAATATCTCCATTCCACACTCAGCCTCTGTGCAATGCTCCAACGATCCTAGAACTGGGATTAGAAAGTTAGCCTTCCTAGACAAGGTGCAGCAGCTCAAGGGGAAATAGCACAGGGAGCTCTTGAATGCTTGCAGGCCCCTCACTCCTCACCCTGGCCCTGGGCTCAGGGAGTATGTCTAGGACATACTAGACATATTCAAAACTGGTTTTTTTTGAGGCTATAATCTCAAAAAAACTGTTCTTATTTTTCTTTCTTTAGTGTGTATAAAAGCAGTGTGGGCATAATTGTGCTGATCCTTTAGCATAAATTAAGGAAATGGTCACACTCAACATGGAGGAAGTGAGATCAGTCTCATTTAGGAATGGTGTTGGAGAAGCAGTAAGCCTTACTCTCTGAATCGTCACCCTCGAGGACCCATCCTTTCACACGTGTGAGGCAGTTGGAAGGTGCACAGCACTCTGCACAGCAAGCTGCCTCTCTCCTGTGTAAACCCGTGCAGTAGTTTTAGTAGCACACTCAGTCAGACAGTTTTTTATATAACCTATTTTACTCAGAAGAGCACTGACAGACATTTGCTTTCTCAGATTGAGTATTTATGTAAACACAGATATTAAACAAATTTTTGTAAAATTATATTTGTTCCATTAAATTGTTTCTTGTATCTATGTTCTGTTATTGAGACGGGCTCGGTATATAGCCCTGGCTGGCATGGAATTCAATATGTAAACCAAGCTGGCTTGGAGCCCCAGAGATCTGCCTGCCTCTGCTTCCCTAGTCCTGGGATTGAAGGCGTACACCGTCATACCTAGTGCAAGCTTCTCACCTTTTAAACTCTCCCCTCATCAAGTGAAAGATTATATTAATGGATGTGATTTTTGATACCACATATGTACACCAACATCTGGAAGATACACAGAACCCAGTGAACCAGTTTTTGGAAGCTGCAAGTTGCTATACCCTACTTCCTCTGCCCCCCCCCCAACCCACTGCCTTTCAGCCAAGAACCAAATCATTACATCACAGTGGGTATACACTTTGGGTTTGGCCAGTGATTGTCTTAACACTGACAATGAATATTGTCAGTTGTTTTCTTTGAATTTTTAGGATTGTGTTGTTCATTTTTGAGGTGTTTATCAAAATCACATAGAGATAAAATATCTGTTCAAAATGTAAGATGGATAGGTAGGCTTTATTATAATATAAAATGTTAAGTTCATGTATATGGTTTCAGAAGGGATATTTAAAAGTTTTGATGTGATGTCTAAGAAAAGTGTTCATAATTGTTTCCTTTTTTAACCACATATCTGATTTTCTTTAAATATTCTTAAGTCAAAACATCACAGCCTATGAATGCAGAAAGTCCAGCTATCTTATGATGAACAGACATTGAAGAGATTTGCAAAAATGTAAATGAACCTCACTGTTTTGTTGTGGAAAATAAAGTTCCATAAGGATATATAATTTATGTTAACATGTAATAGACTTTGGGGGGCTGGTTTTTCTCTGTGAAACAGTCCTGGTTGTCCTACAGCTCTGTAGAGCAGGCTGCCTCGAACTCACTGAGATCCGCCTGCCTCTGCCTCCCCAGTGCTGGGATTAAAGGTGAGCACCACCTTCGCCCGGCCATATAGTAGACTTTTATTTTAGGTGAATTAAACATTTAAATTCTCCCTAGCTTTATTTTCTATTACAGTAACTCCTGACAGTTATAATCTGCACATGAACAAACTGCTCTGGTGTTTGCGATGCTTTTTGAGTGTGAAGGGCTTCCATGAGAGGACATCTAAAAACTGTTATGTTGGAGTTACGGACTGTAGAATATGGTACAAGCAGAAGGAGTTCAATGGAGAAAATAAAAAGCAAGTCCTGATAGCATTGGCAGAAGATGCGTATAAGGCCACCCAGTCACCTCTGATGTATGGGGATGCTTGTAGATACTGCCTGGCATCTCTTTGTTGATGCTCTAGAAGCATTTCTCTTAGCATGGTAAGACTTTGATCAACTGCAGATGATCTTTTTGTGATTCTCATGGGCATCTGTTTAGATGGTAGAAATTAGGTAAAAGGGCAACATTTTGGTTCTGAAGGAGTATTCTCTCTGCTATGTGAAGCAACTGAAGAAAGGTCTGGTCCAAGGCTATGTCCATTGCACTCTAATTGACTGGCGTTTGGCTGAAAAGGAGAGGAAGACCCTGAGTAGCAGGGTTAGCTTATATGGCTTGGAAGCAGTAGAGGGCAAAGGGAGTATCAGACCAAAGAGAAGTGTCAAGCCAAGGCTCTGCTCATAAGCATTCTTATGACAAAGGAAACAAGGACACTGGTGTGGATGGGAAATAGAGAGCTCTGCAGTCAGGGCTCCTGGCTGTTTTCTTCACAGGAGAGTTGTGTATGTGTGTGTCAGAGAAAGGATGCAGAGGCAGTGTGTTGAGTGCATGGAAGCTCGGTAACCTTCAGCTGCCTATCCTATGGTCTCCAGGGTACAGGACAGGGATCTATTTACTTTCTGTGGTTAACTAAGACCTGAAAGTGGCAAGCAGCGTCTGGCCTATCTTAGATATCATTGTGATAAGTGTGAGAAAGAAAGTATAATTTGCTATTAATCTTCCCACCCTTTTCCTTCTCCATTGCCTGGACTCCAGGCTGTGTAGCTATTGCGTCAGTTGCCCTTCCTATTCTTCATTAGCACAAAGTTACATGGATTTTTGTCTTACCAGATGGCCTCTTATTTGGAATCTGGTTCATGAAGGGTTTTTGTGTTTTTGTTTTGTTTTTTCCTCAAATGATGAGGCTTCTATTTAAACACGTAGGTATTGGCAGTGTATTCATATTGGATGCATTACAGTAGAGCCGGCACAATACAATCACACCATTTCTGAAATGTACCGAGTCCTTTCCAACTTGATTCTACTGTCATTATAAGGAACATTGTCAGAAATACAGTAATAAAGATTATTTGAAAAATAAAGTATACTGGTTGTTTTACTGTTTTACTGTTTTTGTGGCCACAAGACTGTTTCAACTAACTATCCTACCTAGTCTTTGGACAGTGTTGTCATAGAGTAAAAATGTTTACTGAGAGAGTGTGCCGACACCAACCTCAGCTGCTAGTCATGCTTAGAAATATAAAATAGCTGTTGCTTTGGTGTGAACTCTTAGAATTTGCTTTTAGACTTCTTAGAATTTGCCAGTGTTCTGCAAGGAATGACTGTTTTAGACAAGCAGTTAAGGGCATATCTTCAATTTCCAAAAGGTTTTGTAGGTATCTCTGAAGTTTCCCATTCGGTAAAGGGTTTGCTTGACCTTTCCTTTCCCCTCCTCCAAGCCCTTTCCTTTACAAGCTCCCACGCCAGCTGAAGGCACGTTGGTCATCAAGCACTCTCATAGTAACCATGGAACAGAATGTTTTGTAGCCTCTGACTACCCCATAACTAGCCTTTACCTTTAAGATCCACCCAAGAATGACTCATTCTTTGCTCTGTAAGCCAGAGTATTGGTTGCCACCAAGGAGAAGACATAGATATTACAGATAGGAAAATTGCAGGATATTTTGTCCTTATTTGGAACTCAATGGTGTGCTGAAAACACTCACATTCCACCCCTGAAACTTCTGATAAGCTGTGACAGGTGCTTTACCTTATTCATCTTAAAGAATAAGGCTCATATATGAATAAGGATGACCAGCATTTAAAAATGCCTAGCTTAGGACTGGATTATTTCTTATACCAGGTACTTCCTAACCAGAATAAGATACATATTTTCACCTTATTTTCTACAAATCAACACGTGTAATGGAGGAATGCATCTGAATATCTTATTTCATTTTTGCCTTTTCCTGTACAACAGCTAAAGCAGGGCAGTTGAAGAAATGAATTTCATTATTGTAATTACAGATGTGTGTACAATATTTAGAAAGCTCCCAACAGGGTAAGTAAAAATGGATTTTTAGATCATTATAATTATCTGAGACTGTGACACAGTTTCAAGTATATTTTATAATATCAGTGACAAGGCATCTTTCATTATATGCTCTCTGTGTTGCCAGTCCCCACTAGGTATTGAATTCTATGTATGTTCACATTTGGCACAGTAAACCCATGAAGAATCTCTTTCTCTCTCTCTCTCTCTCTCTCTCTCTCTCTCTCTCTCTCTCTCATAAGCTTGCATGTGTTTATATGTACACATATGTGTGGTTCTGCTCATCTGTGCATGTGTGTGTGGAGGACATAGAATATCTTCTCAGTTGCTCTCCACCTTATTTTTTGAAATCAGGTCTTTCACTGACCCAGAAGCTCACCAATGCAGATAGAGTAGCTGGCCAGTAAGGCCCCTGGATCCTCCTGGCTCCCCTCCCCCTTTTAGCACTGGGTTACAGGTCTTCTTGACCAGCTTTTTACATGGGTGCTAGGGACACAGACTTATACAGCAAGCACTTTATCCACTGAACCTGGCTCTCACTTTTTAACAGTGAAGAAGCTGGGCCTCAGAGGGCTTTGGGAACTAGCTGTGGGTCATAGTACCAACAAGCTAACAGGATCTGAAACCAGTTTGAGATCCAAAGTGTGGCACAGTATACAGCTATAAACATTGCATGACTGTATATTCCTCAAGGCTTCTGAAGTAAAATTGACTGTATTGAATAGGAACCTAGAGCCTCCAGAGATTAACAGGTGTGATCTTAAAGTTAGATGTTTTCTACTCTTTTCCTTCTTAATGATTTAAAATGAGGTTATTAATAATCTGGGTCATTTGCTGTTAATGTGATTAATCACAAGATTGATTCAGACAGATATAGGTTGTTTTTTTTTTCTCTTGTAGAAGCAGTTGAACCTAGAATTAGGATTGTGTACATGGGAGAGAGACAGAGTTGAAGTGCCTATTACAGTTTTCATCTATTAGTTTTTGCTTTTATCTTTTCAAACCCCCAATTATGTGGCCAGTCTTTCCTGATCTCAATGTCTTTTTCAAACTGCCCAGCATGCTTGACCCCTCTTCCTGCCAACGAGCCAGTCATGACTTAATCTCACGGTATCACCCAGGACTAGTACAGTATTTTTTGAAAAAGGATTGTCTAGGACTATTTCAGTTATTGTGTTTCTTGAATTGGACTCCCAAGAAATATCCTCACTTTTTGGTAAATTCTTTGTCATTCTTTCTGAAGCTAAGAAGAGATGTGAGTGCTCATTTCAACCGTTCAGGTCAGCGTTCACATTGAGCATTAGTTAAAGGTGGTAAGAAGCCTGCACTACTGATGTCCCCTGCTTGCTGCCCCCCACCCCAGTTCCCTGCATCTGCTGCTGTGCTGTCCTCAGCACGGTTTCATCCTTTACCTAGGTTTGTTTGGAGAGAGGGATTCCTGAAAAGTGTAGGTCTGCTGTAGTAGATCAGAACTCCCAAATAATAACACAGAGACTTATTATTAAGTATGAAAGATCGGCCTTAACTTAGGCTTGTTCCACTAGCTCTTATAACTTAAATTAACCCATTTCTTTTAATCTACATTCTGTCACGTGGCTCATTACCTTATCTCTCCGTGCTGGTCATGCTGCTTCCTCAGCGTCTTGCTGGTGACTTCTTCCCAGAGTTCTCTCTCTGCCCTGAAGTCCCACCTATACCTCCTGCCTAGCTATTGGCTATTAAACTTTTTATTACACCATTCACAGCAATACATCTTCATACAGTGTACAAATACCACACAACGAAGAGTTCCCACAGAAACACCTAAGATGCCTCTGTGTGGTAGATTGCTGTGGACATTGCAGGTCTGTAGAGATGCTAACTGACAAGCCTGCAAACCTGGCCACGAGGTATTGTTTCCAGGAGAAAGGAAGTCCTGAGATCAAAGTAACAACTTCTTTACAAATGTCTTTCCTAACTGACATTTTAGAAGGGTACTGGTTTGGGCATACACGCAAGGAAAATAATTTTTCATCCAAACTTTTCTGTAATTTACTCAAAACTGGTGAATTCTCAGTTGCATTGTAGCCTACCTATTTATATTGTGATGTTGTTATTTAAATATGTTATGTTTGGTATATATTATGTTTAAATACATTATGTTAGTACTATATAATATAGATATTAAATGTGGCTATAAGATATAGGTTTTAATATTATTTAGGCTAAGTTGTTGATTCTTGGAAATTATTTTAGCTTGGTCAGGTTATGAGTCAGTAGTAGATTACTTGTCAAGCATGTTTAAGGCTCTGGATTTGTTCCCCAATAATACTTAAAAGAAATCACTGTAAACTATGAGTTTCATTTAATTATGCTGGAAACCTATTTAGTAGTTGGCTCTCTTTAAAATGAGGCAGATGTATGTTTAGGTAAATAAAAACTGTAGATTTTTTTTAGTTACAGTATGTTTCTGTGTCAAATACTTTTTCTTTTAAATGGTCTTCACATTCTCGGAAAAGAAGTATTGTCTGTTAATATCTGTAAACCAGTCAGTACTATTGTATCTTCCATTAATTTATTTCTTCACACATTAAATCCTTCTACCTGGTAGGTGCCGAAAGATCAGGAAATGAGAAGACCTTCACTTGTACCTAAGCGGTGATTGACAGTGTGCCTTCGGATCTTGGGAAGGTCTTCATGGTTGTGGTTATGTTCCTCGTGTAGAGTACAAAGAAGGTTTGCATGCTTTTTGTAATGGCTTGGGCAATACTTTAGGATTCATTTCATACTCACAAACATAGTGTCTTTAACCACAATAAATAGTTGGAAATGTTTGTCTTTTTCTGTCCTTGACTTGGCTCACTGCCTACCTTCCTTAACCAACACTGACAAAAGCACCCATGAAATGAGTCTTGTAAGCGAAATGCCTGCATTCATCAGAGCTGGCAATGGTGGCACCTGATGCAGGCTGCATGAGTGTTGGCCTGGAGGATGTAGTGAAGGAGGACATTCACTAGAAGGTGACCTTCTAAAGAGTGCTCCAAGTACTCCTGATGAGGATGAGCTTTTAGAATGAGGTACTAAGCATTTAATCAGTGACTATTATATGGTGCTGTTTATCTGGGTCACCGATGTGTAAGCGCATTCGGATGTGATGGTAGAGATCTACTGACACAGCAGTGACACAGCTATTCAGCATGCACATTTCAAGCCTATTTGATCAGAATTCTCACTGAATGCAGAGTTGACAACCCTGCACTTAGGTCTAGAGGAAGTACTTTGACAAGCTCTTGCCATGATGCCCATGTAGAAGAACTTCAATACATATAACCCGTATGTCAGTAAATAGACTAAGAAATTTTACTGATATTTACTCTTGTGAAATATTCACTAACTAATGTGTAAGTTTTAAAAACTTACTTTACTTCTGACTGGCTTTGAACTTTTAAAGACAAGTACACACGTGACATTTGTGTTTTGTACCTTGCTTCCTTTACTGATTATTCACTAATACCTAGGTGGTTCTATTTTCCTTTCTTTACTAAGTTTTGTCTTCACGAGAGGTATTGAAGAATGCATCCCTGTGATAGGTGTGCGTTTCTCATCCTTCGCAAAAAAGCCTGGAGGCCACTTCTTCCTCATAGTCATTTCATGCACTTAGCATTCATGGATGATTGACTATAACAAAGGTATACTGTGTGGTCCATTGGCGATCAGTCGGTCCAAGGTGGAGTTCTAAGGTAAAGATGGAAGTCCATGGGAAAGCTGGGTTAGGCTCGCAGGAGGCAGATACTTGCCTTTTCCTGGAATATAAATAATGCATAATTGGCTTTCAGTCATTTCTAAGAGAAATTTACATACAAGTAGTAAGTTCCTCCTCAGTCCCTAGCAGTAGGACTTGTTTCTTGAAATTGGTGAACGCATAGGATGCAAGTTTTCTAGCACCACTCAAGGTTTGGGTTCTACGTGTCTGTAGAACTAATAACAAGTTAGGAAGTAACTTGACAAAAACAAATGCCCTTTCTAAATTACTATGATTGACTCCTCCTGCCCCCACACACTGAAACTTGCTTTTCTTTTTAAAAGTTCATTTTGGAAAGATTAAAGAAATTAACATGAGGTGGTCTAAACTGATCCTAGTTATAGAAATGCATGTCATTAATCTAGAGTGTTTTGCCTGCATGTATATATGTTCACCACGTGTGGGCAGTTCCCTGCTGGAGAAGTCCAGAGGGGAGTCAGATCTCCTAGAACTAGAGTTGTGAGCCACCGTGTGGGTGCTTGGAATTGATCCTGGTTCCTTTGAAAGAGCAGCAAATGTTCTTAAATGCTAAGTCCGAAGACTGATATTTAAATTCTCACAATGAAAATAATTTTTCCCTTAAAGAGAACTAGAACACATATCCTTTAAAAAGACCAAGGATTGATGTATTTGTTTTATTGTTTTGAGTCCTTAAGAACAGATTTAAGCGTTTATATAAATTGTAGGTGTGTTTTCATTTATGGTTGCACACCTGCCTTGTGTAGGTATCAGATGGCGACATTAGGAAGGCTGTAGATGAAGAACAGATCCGGATACAAACCTTATGGGTTTTTTGTTTTGTTTTGGTTTGGTTTTGGTTTTTCAAGACAGGGTTTCTCTGTGGCTTTGAAGCCTGTCCTGGAATAGCTCTGTAGACCAGGCTGGTCTCGAACTCACAGAGGTCCGCCTGCCTCTGCCTCCTGAGTGCTGGGATTAAAGGCGTGTACCACCACCGCTCAGCCAAACCTATATGTTACATGCACGTGCACACACATATATACATACATACAAATGCTCATACACACATGCATGCACATGCCACTAAGTGGAAGCTAGCTCTTTGCAAAGCACAGATTGCTTCAGTCAGTTACAGTCTTATCTACAGCAGCAATCACAACTAATTTTATTCTGTTTGGTTGATTCTAATTTTGTGGTAATGGGTGTTTTCCTTGTGTTGTCTCTAGTGCTAAACTTGAGCCTGTTGATCTTAGGCAAGAGGAGGCTCATTACATGGTTCCCTGCCACACCTCCAGATGCCCAGGTGTTGGCTGCTGAAGAAGCAATTGCAGTTACTTAATTCAAAACCGTGGCGAGAGATGCTTTTCTGTTGACCATTTTCTGTATTCCGTGAGGAAAGGACTAATAGAGTGCCTTAAATAGAACTGTCTCCATGGCAATGGGCACTCAGCTTTTGACTTGGAGTCTCATAAAAAAGGAAATTTAAAAACATATTTTCATGGTCTGAAATAGCAATATGGCAACAGTAAAGCATGGGAGTGCTTCCCGTCAGCCATTGCACCATTGACTCCACCAGAAGAAGGTGCCTTTCTTTGAGTAGCACTTGACCTGAGCATTTTTAGTCTGCAAAACTCCTCTTAATTAAGGGGTAACAGCACTGATCTTCAAATTGACAGTAAACTCTAGAATCTCTTACAAGCTTAGGACTGGGACCAGGGCCTGAAAAAAAGGTGTTATTTATCTCTGATTGTATTCTTGCAAAGAAAGAAATACTGACCCAATGATGGGTTATTCTTGATTATGCTTAAACACAATATCTCTAAAATTGTGGAAGCAATGACAATATTTAAAGTTTAATAAAAATGTATTTTCTGGTCACTACAATTTGTGATCTCAGATCAGTTTTCTTGTTTAAAAGACAGATGGCAACCTGGCCCTCCAGTTCCTGCTTCTTCCCAAACCCATAGAAGAGACAGTGCCATTTGACTAGCTGCTGGGCCCCTTGCTGTCAGTGAAGGCTGTTAAAGGTGCACCCACAGTAGAGTCTAGGATGGGAAAAGCTAGCTTCTTCTAAGTATGTGAAGTTTTAGTTTTTAAGAAGACAGACACAGAAGAAGGAATGTCTAAACTGACAAGATTAATTGGAGATGCTGAGATTGAGGATTATTTTCACAATGCTTATTATTCTTGTTTTAGAGTTTGTTTTTATTACTCAGCATGGATTGATAAAAATGTTAGCGCTGTTCCTGCACATGTGGGGTGAACACTCTACGGCTGAATCTACTCCCAACACCTCCCCACTTGGGCTTCTAGATGACCAGGTTGTTTGCTTATTACTATTAACAGTGGTCACAGAACAGAGAAAACTCCAAACGCTCAAATATAGTACTGTATGGAACAGAAGAGTGGTTAAATATGGAATTCTTGTGGACTTCCTACATGTATTTCTCAGGAAAAGCATAGTCTTCTAGAAAGAGGGAAATTATTATTCCTGTTAGAAATGGTCTGACTGAAATTTGAATGTACCATTCTGAGGTCTCAGTTTCTTGAGGCAGCATTAGAGTGCTCTTCACAGCCTATCTCATTTATTCTGTGTAAGTACTTTATGAAGCTGAGGTGCCATGCCCGCTTCATGAGAGAATGTTTTCCTACTGGCCCAACACTGTACCGGTACTATGGTAACGTACAAGTTCCCTTCCAAGGAAAATGTAGATAAGGGAACAGTTTTATTTCAGAGTTATTATTTATAATAAAAATACAGCTATCTTGTTTTCTAAATTAGAAAAAGCATATCTTTTCTAGGAAAAATACTTACCAGCTTTTGTGCAGAAGGGTTTCATTGCCATATAGCCTTGGGAATTGATATTTCATGATTTGTCCAGTAGAGAATTAATTCAGGGCTGATGGAACTGAGTGATCCCTTGTACCTACAGCATTATCATGTAACTCCTGCATGTCTTTCCTAGGAAATCAAATAGTGTTCAAATATAAGAGGTCCGCATTTACATGTGCTCTTTGAAATCTAGGTGTCTTGGTGTGTTAATTCTTTGAAAATATTTGCTAACTAAACTCTACTTATTAAATATATGTGTCTATCCAAACTACAACTTAAAAGGATTTTCCTCACATTACAGGTGGGTATGCTGTGGTAATTTGATTTCTGTTCTCCTTCACAAGGTAAAGTCACCATTGGAGTGATCAGTAAATTCTATGTTGATTGATCTGGAAGTGCACTGTCATGTGGAACTGACCTCCAAGATCTTGTTTCCACGTAGGTAACTGCTGAAAAGTCCCAAAGCTACTCCCACAGTGATGTGTACATTGTAGGGAAATGATAGTCTGGGGTACCCGGGAACTCAAATGCTTTGCTTTAGAAAGTAAAATTAGTCTGAGGAGCCAACAGGAACTGCCAGGATGCCCTGCATCTTCGGCTTTTGCCTATTCGGATGCTTCTCTGGGGACTAAACCCCATGGCTAGAGAATGTGGGAGCAGTCCCCAGGATATTGAGCCAGCGGTAGTCCATTAGCTTATGACATCCTGATCTGTCAGCCCACCCATATGCTGTGACAGTGATAAATGAGCTTGGCACATTGGGGATCACATAGTTAATCTTTTATCAGAGAATGTTGTGGTCTGGGGAGATGTATTTCTTGGGCAGGAACAGCTATACTTGAAAGTCTGTCAGGATCCTGGGAACTCACTAACAAAAGTTATGAAAAGTTAAGATACAGCACTGAGCTGGTTCAGTTGGAAAAGTACTCTCTGTGAGCATGAGGACCTGAGTTTGGGTCTAGTTGGAGGAAGCAGATCACTGGGAGTATTTCTCTGGGCGATATCTTGTCTTGGCCCCTTCCTGTATTCCCTTTGATCTATCTTCTGTCACCATGATATAAATGCTCTAATGTATGTTCTCCACCATGAAGGACTGAACCATCAGAACCATGGGCCAAAAAAAAAAAATCTGTTCTCCTTTAAGCTGTCGTCTTGATTCATATTCCTGTTGCTGAGATAAAACACCCGACAGAAACAGCTAGGGTAGAAAGGGTTGATCTAAGCTCACAGTTCCAGGTTACAGTCCATCATTGTGAGGAAGTCAAGATAGGAACCCAGAAAGGCAAAGTTGGTTCAGCATATATAAATCAATAAATTTAACAGACCATTATGGAAAAAGCTTAAAGTCAGAAACAACATAACCATAGGGTTTGCTGAGATGAAGCACTATGACCAAAAAGCAAGATGTGGAGGAAAGGGTTTATTTGGCTTAGACTTCAGTATAGTCATCGGCCATTGAAGAAAGTCAGAACAGGAACGTGGAGGGTAAAGCTGAAGCAGAGGCCATGGAGAGGAGCTGCTCACTGGCTTGCTCCCCATGTCTTGTTCAGCCTGCTTTCTTTTTTTTTAAATTTATTTATTTATTTTTCCATACATTGTTTTATTTTTTCCATTCAAGAACATAATTAAAGAAATAAATTTTTTTTCCTTTCTTCCCCTTCTCCTGGTCCCCTCCCACTACCCCCCACCCCTCCTCCCTCCCCCTTCTTCCTTGAAAGAGGGCATGGTGCCCTGCCCTGTTAGAAGTCCAAGGTCCACCCCCATCCCTCCTGGCCTAGGAAGGAGTGCATTCAAAAAGACTCGGTTCTCAAAAAATTAATACATGCAGAAGAGATAGGTCCTGGTGTCATTGTTTGTGGGTTCTCCATCTGCCAACTTTCACCGCCACATTCAGAGAGTCTGGTTTGATCATATGCTCATTCAGTCCCAGTCCAGGTGGATTGGTGTGCTCCC
>PVIU01031566.1:0-14640 GCA_004026605.1 Ondatra zibethicus
GGTATAGAAGAAGAATAAAAATGAATGCATAAGACATCACATTGAGTTAATTTCACTAGGAAAGGAAAATATGAGCTATTTTTCCTCCTCTGTTTTGTACCTCATGTTTTGTGTGGCTATATGACTATAATGTATGCTAGCTCTGCTCTGCTGTTTTTCTGTTGATGTGAGAAAAAGCATAAAGCACACAGCTGCTCATCTTAGCATTCATCTCTCACTGTCAAAAGCCACCAGTGCCCTTAGGCTTCCTTACAGTCTATGAAAAAGTCTCATCATTCCTGGTTTGTACCAACATTGCTTAAAGGAAGGTTTGAAAGATAATTTCAGAATTGTTTTGTTTTGAGTTCAGGTTGGCAACCTGCATCCACTCATTTAAGTTCTCTGCTGATGCATCCCTTAATAGCAACATTTTGATAATGTACAGTCCTAGAGCAATGGGGGGTAAAGTGGGAAAAGTAAGTAAGCTAGAGAATATTGGAGCAGTTCTGAAGCAAAGAGAAGCAGATGGAAGGTGTCTGATGAAACTGAACCATGATCAGCACCTTCTAGAATGCCTTCAACCAGTCTTGCATGGAAACAGCAGCTCAGAGAGGCCCCCAAGGCGAGAATGCCTGTACCCAGAATGTTCATGTTCATAACAATGAACAGCAGGAAGATGGTGTGCATGTGTGAACTGTGAGACGCTATATTGGAAAATCCCACAGAACTAAACCATCTTGCCTTGCACTCCTGCTCCTCTTGCCTCTCCTTAGCAACTCCCTGGCTTCTACCTCATTGTGTTCAAACCTCTGCTCAAATGCCACTCTGTCAAGGAGGAATTGCTGAAGGAGCAGAGACATACAGTAATTTTCACCTTCCTCTTCTCCAAAACCCTCCTTTTGAATCTTACAATGCTTTAGCTCTGACATCATACTCAGCACCTTTATGAGTTTATGTTTGATTTTGTTTAATGTCTGCCTTGCAAAAGACAATAACCTTCTAAAGAGGACAAAGTTTATATTTTGTTGACTACAGTAGTCCCTAGCACATTGTGTACATAATACAAAACTCAAAAATTAAATTCTGATTATCAGTGTACATCTTGATTTAGTGAAAAGACAATTGAAATGAGAATATGAACACATACACGTGAACTTTACCTCATCTTTTGGTTTCGTACTACAATATTTAAAGTCTCTGGTAGTAAGAGTTTCCTTACAATTTGATAACTTGAGGAAAGGAGTACTTTAAGGAACGGACAAAAGGCTAAAAGCCAACTGTACTGACTAGTATATGTTGCTAGTTAGGGGAGATGGCAGATTTTTCAATATAGCCATGTCACTTCCTCACAGTTCCACACGCACACTGTCTTCCTGTTATTTATGATTATGAGCATGACAATCTATCAAGAAGTGTCATATCATTGAAGAAGCAATGTGATATGACAAAGAGCAAGAAGAACCCACAAAGCATCTTATCCTTGAAGAAATAAAGCGAAGCACCATAATATTTAGACAAAAATATAATTCATACATTTAGAAGACAACCTGTCATCTCAATGCTCAGATACCAGGAAACTGGGGATCACAACTGACTGGGCTGCACATTCACCTTGTCTGAACAACCTGAAATGAATAATGAAACAGAAATGATGGTTAGAATCCGCGGAAAGATAAAAATGTCTCAGGGAAGTCTCATAAAGTGTCCTCTCCATGGCAGTGTAGCAAGGAACCAAGCATACAGCCCCAACCACATGGAAGACATCCAGAAAGTCATATTTTAGTGAAAGAAGGAAACAGGTGTCTCAGAAAAAAAAAAACATTTATTGAGACTTCTTCTTTTCTTTAAGTTAGAAAGCATTTGAAATTGTTTAAAATGCAATATATAAGGGAAAAGGATAAGATCAGTGTTCTTCAAAAGAAACAAAAAGAAAGGAATTCCAAGTCATCAATGAATCAACAGATATAAGAAAGACTACAGTTTCCTTCATCTTCTAAGCACACACACACACACATACATCCCACATATAGGCAAATTTATTAAAAAAAATAATCTTGCTGACAAGTATTTAAAAAAGACTTATTTCAAAATGCAGTAATATGAAACTTAGTGCTTTTTTTAAAAGAAAAAATCCTGGTCAGTACTAGACCATCCCCAGGGATCCCTAAGGCCCTTGACCGTCCCCTCGGTATCCTCAAGGCCAGGTATCCTAGGAACAGACAGGGCAAAACAAATTATTTTGCAAGGTGGAGAGTGAATAAATGCCTGTATTAAGTGTGTTAATCAAAAGGTAAGACTATATAATAATGATGATGATTACTAATAGAACAAAATGATTTCACAATAATGTTGGGAGGGAGGAAAATTGTATGAGCTGATTTTCATTCTGCGATGGAAAACAGTGCATTTAAAAACTGTTTTTGGCTTGGGCTATCAAGATGGGTCAGAAGTTAAGAGCACTGACTGCTATTCCACAGGACCTGGGATCAATTCCCAGCACCCACAGTTGATTGTAACTCTAGTTCCAGGGCTTCAGACACCCTCACACAGACATGCATTCAGACAAAACACCAATGAACATAAAATAAAAATAAATTATACATTACAAATATACTGTTCGGCTTAGTAAGCAAGAATAAAAATAGCACATTACTCACCAGTACAAAAACTTTCAACAGAATTAGAATTAGTTAAATTTGTGATGGCACAAAGTGGGGAAAGTTTTTCCTTGTTATTTTACTTTTCACAGCCACATAAATTCTTCTCGCAAATTCTAATTTAAATATTTTAGAAAAGCACGCAGAAACCTTCCATTATGTGAAATGTTTTTTCATCAAGTGAAATAGGCACTAGATTTACTGAAGTAAATGAGAATTCTTTTGTAATCAAATAAAATGTAATAAGAATGTACCTGTGTAATTTTTATCTTGATCTAAGCTTTACCTTCTAGAAATATCCCAAGAACATTAGGAAGAACTTCTGTTTTCATCACATTCTGCCTGTTGTTGCTTCAGTCCCTTGGATCTCCTCTTTCTCTGGGCTGTTTATTGCTGTTTCATCCATAAACCTTTGATAACTGGTTCTTAAAAGCAATGGTTTTTCTCACACAGTCACAGCACAGTTAGCAACATTAGGACATTTAATACAGAGGCATTGCTTTTATCAGTCCCAATACTTGCATCCAAAATTTCCCCAGATCTCAGTATTGACTTTTAAAGCCTTTAGTATCTGTTATATCCTACTCCAGCATCTAATCTAGGCTCAAAAAGTATACACAGAGATCATGTTCTGATGTCAGATTCCCCTCTGTATGCTGTGAATATGTTTGATTACCACTTGTTAATAAAGAAGCTGTTTTGGCCTATAGCAGGACAGAATAAAGCCAGGCAGGAAATCCGAGCAGAGATATAGAGAGTAGGCAGCATCAAGGAAATGTCATGTAATGGCCCAAGAAGCAAGAGGTAACAAACCACGAGCCTTGTGGTAAAATATAAAATAATAGAAATGGGTTAATTTAAGATGTAAGATCTAGCTAGGAATATGCCTGAGTTATTGACCAAACAGTGTTGTTATTAATATAGTTTCTGTGTGATTATTGGGGTCTGGGCAGCCAGGAAACAAAGGGGCAGTCTCCATTTACAATGTTCCTGTAACAAGAAACAGTGTGTCTTTTTATATTTTGAAGATAAGACTCTGTCTGATGTGGGGTTTAGTGAAGATCTTTTCCTATTCTGTAGGCTGTTGTTTTGTCTTGTTGACTGTGTCCTTTGCTTTACAGAAGCTTTTCAGTTTCAGGGGTCCCGTTTATTAATTGTTTCTCTCAGTGTTTGTGCTGCTGGGTTTATATTTAGGAAGTGGTTCCCTGTGCCAATGCGTTCAAGTGTACTTCCCACTTTCTCTTATATGAGGTTCAGTGTGGCTGGCTTTATGTTGAGGTTTTGATCCATTTGGACTTGAGTTTTGTGCATGGTGGTAGATATTTTAAAAATATTTAAACAGAGAACACTCAACGGAGAAATCTAAAATGGCTGAAAGACAATTAAGGAAATGTTCAACATCCTTAGTCATCAGAGAAATGCAAATCAAAACAACTCTAAGATTCCATTGTACACCTGTAAGAATGGCCAAGATCAAAAACACTGAAGTCAACTTATTCTGGAGAGGTTGTAGGATAAAGGGAAGATGCCTGCATTGCTGGTGGGAATGCAAGCTGGTACAGGCTCTTTGGATGTCAGTGTCGCAATTTCTCAGAAAATTAGGAAACAACCTTCCTCAGGATCCAATAATACCACTTTTGGATATATACACAAAGGATGCTCAATTGTGCCAAGGACATGTGCTCAACTATGTTCATAGCAGCTTTGTTTGTCATAGCCAGAACCTGGAAACAACCTAAATGCCCCTCGATCAAAGAATGGATAAGGAAAATGTAGTACATTTACACGATGAAGTACCACACAGCAGAAAAAAACAACGACATTTTGAATTTTGCAGGAAAATGGGTGGAGCTAGAAAAATCCTTTTGAGTGAGGTAACCTAGATGCAGAAAGACAATTATCACATGTACTCACTCATAAGTGGTTTTTAAACATGAAGCAAAGAAAACCAGCCCACAAATCACAATCCCAGAGAACCTAGACAACAATGAGGACCCTAAAAAAGACTTAAATAGATCTAATCTGCATGGGAAGTAGAAAAAGACAAGATCTCCTGAGTAAAATGGGAGCATGAGGACCTTGGGGGAGGGTTGAAGGGGAAGGGAGAGGCAGAAAGGGGAGCAGAGAAAAAATGTAGAGCTCAATAAAAATCGATTAAAAAAAAAGCATCCTGGGTGGTATAGGAAAAATAAAAAATAAACATTGTATCAGTCTTTCACGACCTTAACCTTTTGTGAAGGACCAGGAGAACTGTTTTATAGCTCAGCGTGAGTTTCTGTAATGTTCTGTTGAGATTGAGATTATGCATTTTTGGTAGGCCTATCACAGAAACTGTGCTTCAGTTCATCCCACCAGAAAGTTCATGGTGCCCCTTTGCTCTGTTCCTGATGATGCGGTCTTCGATCACCCACTGGCGGCGGCGCTGCAGGCTTCTCTTTTGTTAGGCACGGTGTGTATCTGTGCAGTTACCCAAGAGTTCTTTTGACATTATATAAATACCTTGTTCCTCAGGCTATCACCCACTGGGCTTTATTATAGAAATATGGTATTTTTCTAGGCAGTGGTAGCACACACTTTTAATTCCAGCACTCAGGAGGCAGGGGCAAGCAGATTTCTGCGAGTTCAAGGTCAGTCTTGTCTACAGGGTGAGTTCCAGGACAGCCAAGGCTACACAGAGAAACCCTGTCCTAAAGAAAACCAAAAAGAAAAAGAAAAAGAAAAAAGAAAGAAAGGAAGGAAGGAAGGAAGGAAAAGATGCTATTTTGCATGGTAAGAGATAATAAAGAAATATTGACAAACAATAATCCTTATTCTTATGTTAGTACTTAAGAACATTCTGTAAACATCACACATAGGGACAAAGGAAATGCCTATTGTATATACATCATCATTTGTTATCATGAATGTATTACTGTTTATAGTGCTAGAGTATTTTCTCTCAGCAAACATCAGTAATTCAAAATGTTTAGGAATTCTACTAAAGGTTGCTAAATACTTGTCTCTAGCCACACTTCAGTGAATCACTATGATACTAAATCAAAGGTTATGGCAAAGTTTTTATCTGCACTTTAAAAAGGATTGGTGCTATGTATCTTATCAGTATGAGTGGTGGATAATTATGTCCTCTGTTTACTAACAATTAGCGAGTGATGTCACATCACAAGAAATAAAACCAGCTTGTTTGCAGGGAAACAAAGATAAGACACCCAAATAAATAGATCTGTATTCCCAATTGTGAGTCTCATGAAAATAATAATTAGAAATTTAAAAACTGAATTGTCAGCTCTTAGCAAGAAACCCACTGAAGTCTCCCTTCTCTCCATGACTCTAACCCTAATAGAGCACAAAGATCTTCTCCCCAGCCCCCCCTTCCCCCAACTCATCCCATTATCCCAGCTTCCAATAACAGAAGGTAACCCCTGGGAACATACCAGCCTAGCAGAATAATGAAACAGTCCCTAACTCCAGAATACACGCCCTAATTAACCCACAGCCCATGCCTGCTAGAAAAACAGGGAGGCTGTCTTCAGAACTTCTCTCTCTGTTCCCAGAGATCCAGTCCCCCAGTCTCATCCCCAACTCTGTAGGAAAACACACTTGGCAGCTTCCCTGCCCCTCCCATCCCCACTCCCATGTCCTGTGCATCTCACTGATCCTCCCTTTCTAAACTCCTCTCCTCCATCTGTGGCTTTTTCCAGCCCCCCAAGCAGGCACTCCCTGCTAAGCCATTGAGCCCCAAATTCCAGAAAACTCAGCAAACTGCCCTGCCCGCAGACCTTCTCTTCTCACACTGTTTTCCCAGTTCCCATTCCACAGTGTCATCCCCAGTTCTACAACAGAATAGCCTTGGCAGTCCCCCTCCTGTCTCCCATTGATCCCAAAGACCATTCTTCCACTTCTAACCTTCCTCCCTACACTTTTTTCCCCATATTCTTTTATTTTTTTCCATTCAAACAAAAAAAAAAAGAATTTACATTTCCTCCCCTTCTCCCAGTCCCCTCCTGCTCCCCCCTCCCTCCCGCTGCTTCCTTAAAAGAGGGCATGGTGCCCAGCCCTGTGGGAAGTCCAAGGCCCTCCCCGCTCCATCCTGTCCTAGGAAGGTGTGCATCCAAATCGACTAGGTTCCCAAAAAGATAATACATGGAGAGGAGATAGGTCTTAGTGTCATTGTTGATGGCTTCTCATTCTGCCCTCATTGGCAGCCACATTTAGAGAGTTCAGTTTGATCATATGCTCATTCAGTCCCCCGGCTGGATGTGGTGAGCTCCCATTAGATCAGGCACACTGTCTCAGTGGGTGGACCAACCCCTCGCGGTCCTAACTTCTTTGCTCATCTTCTCCCGCCTTCTGCTCTTCGACTAGACCTTGGGAGCTCAATCCATTGCTCTGGTGTGAATGTGGGTCTCTGTCTCTATCTCCATCCATCGGACGAAATTTCTATGGATGTGATCAAGATATGCATCAGTGTGACTACGGGACAATGCTAGTTCTGGCACCCTCTCCACTGCTGCCCAAGGACCTAGCTGGGGACATCCCTGTGGACACCTGGGATCTCCTCTAGAGCCAAGTATCTTGCCAGTCCTAAAATGACTCAATAATGTAGATATCTTATTCCCTTCTCCAGTATTCACCTTTCCTCCATCAGAGGGGGAAGGAGAAGGGAGAAGGGAAGGACTGGGGAGACCTCCCTACACTTAATACTTCGTCCTCACCTCAACCCCAGCAGGCACCCTCTGCTAACCCTAGGGCCTTTCCTCTCAGGACAAGTAGGCTGAAGGCAGCCTCACAACTTTGTTTTCTATTGCTCCTGAGATCCAGTCACCCCCTCACCAAGTTTTATCATCAGTACTGTAGCAGGAAATATGTTACATCCATATAATAATAATAATAAATAACAGCCAACTGTTAAACCTCCTCCCTTTATACTAAAAAGGCAACAAACTGATTAACTTCCACTAACTACGTATTATATGTATTCAAAAAACAGAGTCTGTCTCCCTTTCCTCTCTGACCCCATCCCAAAGGGGGTCACAAAGACCTTCTCCTCCAATCTCCCTTACCCTCAAATCATCCCAGTATCCCAGCTTCCAACACTAGTAGGTATTCCCTATGAACACACCAGCTGAGCAGGCCAGGAATACAGGCAAAAGACAGCCATCACATTCTCCAAACTTCCAAAAAGGAAATAGAAACCAAAGAACAAAACATTCACTTGGCAAAGATAAATCCAGAAATCAGCCACTAAACCTATAGTCATCCCAAACCAGATGCTTAGATGCCAGACCAAAACCACAATCAATAACAGCCAGGGAAACATGTCTCCACTAGAGCCCAGTTATACTGATGAGTAGGACTTGAAAATTGCATCATAGTATAAGAAAGAAAGCACAAAAAAGCCCAAGAAAAAGATCTTAGCAAAGTAGCAAGATACAAAATTTAATTCACAAAAGAAAAATCAGGAGCCCACCTATATACAAATGACAAACGGACAGAGAAGGAAACCTGGGAAATAACATCTTTCATAATACCCTCAAATAATATAAACTATGTTGGGGTAACTCTAATCAAGCAAGTGAAAGACTTGTATGATAAAACTTCAAGTCTTTGAATAAATAAATTAGAGATGATATCAGAAGATGGAATGATCTCCCATGTTCTTGGATAGGTAGGATTAACATAGTAAAGATGTCCATCCTACTGAAAGCAATTTACAGATTCAATGCAATCTCCATCAAAATTCCAACACAATTTTTCACAGATCTTGAAAATAAAATTCTCAGCTTCCTACGGAAAACCAAAAAACCAGGGATAGCTAAAATAACCCTAAACAATACAATAACGTCCCTTTTCTTCCTACTGGATTGCCTTGTCCAACCTTCATGTGAAGACGAAAGCCTAATCTGATTGCATCTTGCTATACAATATTAGATTAAGACCTGCTGTTTTCTGAAGGTCAGCCAAAGAGTAAGCCAAGGTCATCAGAAACAGAATATGGAAGACCCTTTGCAGGAAAGGCAACTGGTCAATGTCCCAGGCAGAAGCCTCTTCTACTAGAAAGATGGAGGACTACTAGGGGATAGGGATATTTTCTCATACAACCTCAAGTTGCCTGTGTTCTAGACAGTCAGTGACTATAAAGTCTGAAGCCTAGAAATGCATCCAATGAGAATCCCTATGTGCTATCTCCAATTGATAACTTCTCACAAAAGAAAAATTGGTTTGTTTCAAGGAAGTCTCAATGGAAACACAAGCTACAATAAGGTTAGACCCATGCCCAGCAGTAGATGGCCAACACAAAACAAACTCAGTTGTCTTTGGCAGATTTTTTGTCTCATAATGTTTTGTTTTGCCATTTATTTTTTAACCTTACGAATCTTTTGCTTATACAATGTAGTTTCTGGTTTTGAGTTTTTAATGGATTTTTGTGTGTGCAAATGTGTGTATCAGTGTAGGAGGAGGGCCGCTTGTTTGTCCCAGCTTCCCAGAACCGAAATAATCACACAGAAACTGTATTAATTAAAACACTGCTTGGCCCATTAGCTCTAGCTTCTTATTGGCTAACTCTTACATCTTAATTTAACCCATCTCCATTAATCTGTGCATCACCACGAGGTCATGGCCTACCATCAAAGTTTCAGCATGTCTATCTCCTGCAGCAGATCCATGGCATCCCTGGACTCCACCCTTCTTCCTCCCAGCATTCAGTCCAGTCCTCCCCGCCTACCTAAGTTCTGCCCTGTCAACAAGCCAAGGTAGTTTCTTCATTCATTAATGGTAATCAAAGTACACAGAGAGAACTTCCACATCATATCAGTGCTTGTATTTCTGTCTTAAGCTTTGTCGTTCTTTTTTCATGCTTTTGGTTTTTTTTGTCCTATTCTGATTTGGTTTTGTTTTATCTTATTTAATAGTTATTGTTATGTTTTTAGATGCTAGTTTTCTTTTTTAATTAATTAATTTATTTATTTTACAATCCTGTCACAGTTTCCCCTCCTGTCTCTTCTCCCAGTCCCTCCACTCCCCTTCTGCTCCCACCCATCCCCCCAATACACTCCTCAGTTTCTGTTTAGAAAAGAGCACATTTCCATTGAGTATCAACAAAACATTATATATCAAGTTTCAGTAAAACTAAGCACTTCCCCATGTGCTTAGTTAAGGCTGGGTAAGGTGACACAGTATGAGAAGTAGGGTTCAAAAAGCCTGGAAAAGAGTCAGAGACAGCCTCTGTTGCCACTGTTAGGAGTTATATAAGAGGAGTATGCTACACAGCTATCACATTTATGCAGAGGGCCTAGGTCAGTCCCACGTAGGCTCCCTGATTGTCAGTTCAACCTCTGTTAGCTGACGTATTAGTTGATTGTATGAGTAGATTCCAGTTTTCTAATGAGAGAAAAAAGAGGATGTGGATTTGGGTGGGTGGGAATTAGGGGCCATCTGAGAGGAGTTAGGGTAGGAGAAACTGTAATAAGAATACATAATATGCAAAAATCTATTTTCAGTGAAAAATAGCCAAAAAATTACTTTTTTATATGTTGAAACATTTATGTCACATAATAAACTGATTTTAAAATTAGCATATTAGTTTTGCCAAATGAAATAGAATGCTATATTTATATTGTTCAACTATCTGTCCAATTAATTTATATGTCCATGTACTTTGAAAATACATAAAGAAGATACCATCTTTTGGAAGTTCATATAAAGATATCTGATACTCTACCTTGAAATATTTATTACTGTGCTCTTTTATAAAAAAAAATCTTAATTGTTTGATATTACCAATAAAGACTCAAGTTCCAGATGCTGGGGTGAAAAAGAGAGGTGCAGGCAAATCACCCAGATATCTTTTCTCCTCCCCACCAACATCCCAGAAAGAGAGTTCCACAAACAAAACTCCTCAAACTGAATTTCCCTCCCTTATACTTCCTATGTGCCTCTCTATCTATCCTCATGACTCACTCTTACACTCTATGGTTCTTTCCTGTCAAGTGGTTGCTTGATTCACTTCTTAAGATATGGTTGACTTCATTTACTCTTGTTTTAAATATTCAAGCAGAAATTTCTTGAACTGGATTAAAAGTGTGTGCTAGGATTGAGCCATGTCACAACTAGAAACAAGTTTTTCTGGGAAATAGTGAAATCTCAGGGTTCACAGTGTGATCAAATATTCTGCAATATTTCCCCCTTTTCTCTAAATAAAAATGAAAGGCTTTAACTCTAACACAGTAAAACTATTAACAAAATGAAACTATTTCTGCCAAGCTTTCTACAGTATCCATCTTAGTTGTATTTGGCAAACTTATGATTAAGTATTTTTGAGTTCAAGTATATAAGATGTTTGTGTCGGTCTCATGTGAATGCAGCAACTTGTGTATCCTGAGAAGTTTATAGTCTGAAGCTGATCTTTGGGAGGTGTTTGTCAGCTTAGTGGCATCCTGGCTACATAGAACACAGCAGTTAACATTATATGGTTGTCCGGCAGGAAGGGGCAGCTGTTCTGGCAAGATGGTGGCATGGGTGGTGCTAGCCTGGGCCTTCTGTTTAGATTTTCTGTAGGAAAAAAAAGAAAGCATTGTTACTAGAAAAACCTTGGCTACAATCCCTTTTCTAATGACCTCGCTTACCACAAATAACATATCTGACATTTTAATTTTTCTTAAAACTTTCAGCAATTACTATATCTATCAGAATAGCATCATAAATATAGGGTACAATATTAGCCATATTTCTAATCCATTCATCTATTGGTGCTGATCTTGCCTTTAAAGGCCAAATCACCTTTTTGCATTATGAATTAGCATTTTCAAAAGGCGAAGATTGATTAATACTTGTCTGGCTTCTAGATCTAATCCTATTCTATTTATAGCTAAAGTCAATATTTGCAAAAAAATCAGTAAAGGCTTCTTTTTGGGTCTCATATAATTTTAGTAAATGACTCAGTCCTCTTTCCTAATTCTTCGACATTTCCCCAAGCATTTAAAACTACTAAATGACATGGCACCAAGGTGTCATCCTCAAATTCAAGCCGCCCCTGTTTTTTAGCATATTGGCGTTCACCTAGAAACTGATCTTGGGAAATATTAATACCTCTAGCCCCATTCTACTGTTCTATGGCCCTAGCTTCCTCTTTCCATCATGTTCACCATTCTAACTGAGGACCAGCTTCCAATATTGCTGTTGCTAAATCTTTTCAGTCTTGGTGGATAGTTCTGTTCTGAGTTGCCCATGAATTTAATATATGCTTCACATAGACTGAATGCTTACCATATTAAATAACTGCTTCCTTAAATCTCCTCATACAACAGGTCAGAGAAACTTTGCAGTGGTCAATAGTGACTCCAAAGACTAATAATAGGCCCCAATATTGACTAATAATAGGTACCAATAAATGACTAGTCACATGAAGTATGTCTTTAGACCAACTCCTAGTCTCAGACTACATTAAGGAGGAAGAAGAGGCAGAAAGAATGTAATGGTCAGTGGGACAGGAGTAGTGGTTTGGATGAAGGATGAGGCTGTTGCAGTCTTGAACTCACAGCAACTTTGGCTATACAAGATCTCGTCAAAACTGAGTCTGTCATTGTCTTGTAAGGGGTTCATGGGGTTCAAGACCTCAGTATGGATTTATATGCAGTTAATGACTGAGGGGAAAGAAAGAGAGATTTTCTTTTGTGATATAACCACCAATGAGGTACACAGGTTCCTGTAAACAAACTACAATCCATGTTCCTGTAAACAACCCTAATGAAACCCTAATAAAATGTATTAGGACACACATACATACAGAGAGAGAGAGAGAGAGAGAGAGAGAGAGAGAGAGAGAGAGAGAGAAGAGAACCAAAAAATAATGGGGGATATGATTTACATGTATAAGAAAGCTATAATTATTCTGTATATTTAATACATGCTAATAAAAACATTGAATGTAAAAAATAACATTTTCTTAAATATAGTAATGTTTGGTCAATATAATAAGGTTTATAAGGATAGCTTCTTATAACTTATTACTTAACATCAATGAAACCAGATAAAATCACTGAGATCCTGTGGTTTTCATTTCATAAGACAATCCTTTTATATGATTGGAAAGCATAATCAATTTTCTGATTTGAGCTACTAGTGTAAAGTTGAAGATGATTCAAAGGTGAAAGAGAAAAGAGGGAGGATTAAAAGAGAGGATGTAAATGATTGGCAATCTGAGATAAACTTGAATCAACGTCTTGAAAGTGATCTTTATTGATTTGTATAAGATTCTGAGTCAGTTCTGCTTGACCATTGGCATACACTTTGTACCCTTTAAATGAGACCTGCTCCCATAGGCTCATGTGTTGTGATACTTGGTTTCCAGTTGCTGGGACTGTTTGGGAAGGATTAAGAGGTATCTCCTTGTTGGAGTAGGTATGTCACTGGAGACTGGGTCAGAGTTTTGAAAAGCCTCCTCCAGTCCCTCGTATTCTCATGCCTCTACTTGCAGTTTAAAATGTGGGATTTCAGTTCTTCCTGCTGGCACTGCTGTTCATCCACCATGGACTCTGACTCTCTGGTACTGTAGTCCCAATGAAGGCCTTTCCTTGATTGTAGTAAGAGGAACAGGCAGCGCTCCCAGTGCCTGGCTAGCTTAACCCCCGAAATAATTACACAGAAACTGTATTCATTTAATTCCTGCCTGGCCCATTAGTTCTAGCCTCTTATTGGCTAACTCTTACATATTCGTTTAACCCATCTCCATTAATGTGTATTGCCACTTGACTGTGGTTTACCGGCATGAGTCTAACCAGCGTCCATCCCAGCCAAGAAAAACATGGTATCTACCACATTTCCCTTCTTCCCAGCATTCTGTTTTGTCTACTCCGCCCACCTAAGGGCTGCCCTATCAAAAGGCCAAGGCAGTCTCTTTATTAAACCAATGAAAGCATCCCAAATACAGAAAGACCTCCTATACTACTTAATGAGTTGCCTTGCTTGTAGCATTTTGTCACAGCAACAGGAAAGCAGCTGATACACTTGATCTGTACTGACCATGTCTCTTTTCCTTCTGAAATTCTGCTCAGTTTGTGTGGTTCTTCTGGAAAGCTGGTCCTATCCCCTGGTCCCACATGTGACCATTTGAATTTGGTCTCAGCCTCTGTGTGTAGTTTTGTGTGATTTAGCATGTAAACATAACTGGACCAGGGACAGCCTCACTAGAAATGGTTGCTGTAGTAATGAGGGACTCGGGCTGCGTTACCGGCGCAGGACCCCTTGTGCCACCCGGCTCCCGGTGTGTACCCGAAATAATTACACGGAAACTGTATTCATTGAAATACTGCCTGGCCCATTAGCTCTAGCCTCTTATTGGTTAACTCTCACATATTTGTTTAACCCATTTCTAATAATCTGAGTGTCACCACGAGTTGTGGCTTACCAGGAAAGATTCAGCGTGTCTTCATGGCAGGCGGCTCTATCCCCTTCCCAGTATCCTGTTCTCTTTCTCCTGTCTACCTAAGTCCTGCCCTATCAGAAGGCCAAGGCAGTTTCTTTATTAACCAATAAAAGCAACCGAAATACAGAAGGACCCTCCTACACCATTTCCCCTTTTTCTATTTAAGCTGCGTTCCCGGCGCAGGGCCCCTTGTGCCACCCAGCTCCAGGTGTGTAACTGAAATAATTAGACAGAAACTGTATTCATTTAAATACTGCCTGGCCCATTATCTCCAGCCCCTTATTGGCTAACTCTCACATATTATTTTAACCCATCTCCATTAATGTGTATCACCACTTGAGTTGTGGCTTACCGGCATGAGTCTAACCAGTGTCCATCTTGTACTGGAGAAGCATGGCGTCTGCCACACTGCCTTCTCTCTCACAGCATTCTGTTCTGTCTACTCCGCCCACCTAAGGGCTGCCCTATCAAAAGGCCAAGGCAGTTTTCTTTATTTAACCAATGAGGGCAATACACAAATAGAAGACCCTCCTACACCATTTCCCCTTTTTCTGTTTAAACAAAAAAGAAAGGCTTTAACTT
>PVIU01031567.1:0-14641 GCA_004026605.1 Ondatra zibethicus
CTAGGGTCCACTAATGAGTGAGCACATACGATAATCATCTTTTTGGGTTTGGGTTACCTCACTCAGGATAGCGTTTTCTATTTCCATCCATTTGCATGCAAAATTCAAGATGTCATTGTTTTTTACCACTGATTAGTATTCTAATGAGTATATAATCCACACTTTCTTGATCCATTCTTCCATTGAGGGGCACCTAGGTGGTATCCAGGTTCTGGCTATTACAAACAATGCTGCTATGAACATAGTTGCACAAATGCTTTTGTAGTATGATTGGACTTCTCTTGGGTATATTCCCAAGAGTGATATTGCTGGATCCTGAGGTAGGTTGATTCCCAATTTCCTGAGAAACCGCCACACTGATTTCCAAAGAGGTTGCACAAGTTTGCATTCCCACCAGCAATGGATGAGAGTTCCCCTTACTCCACATCCTCTCCAGCATAGGCATTCGTTGGTGTTTTTGATTTTGGCCATTCTGACAGGTGTAAGATCATATCTTAACGTTGTTTTGATTTGCATTTCCCGGATGGCTAAGGAAGTTGAACATGACCTTAAGTATCATTTGGCCATTAGAACTTCTTCTGTTGAGAATTCTCTATTCAGATCTTTACCCCATTTTTTACTTGGGGTATTTAGAATTTTAATGTCTAGTTTCTTGAGTTCTTTGTACATTTTGGAGATCAGACCTTTGTCTGATATGGGGTCAGTGAAGATCTTCTCCCATTCAGTAGGATGCCTTTTTGTCTTAATGACTGTCTTTTGCTTTACAGAAGCTTCTCAATTTCAGGAGGTCCCATTTGTTCATTGTTGCTCTTATTGTCTGTGTCCTTGGGGTTTTACACAAGAAGTGGTCTGCGGTGCTCACGTACTTCAGGCTACTTCCCACTTTCTCTTCTATCAGGTTCAGTGTGGTTGGCAGATCCTCCTGGAAGTTGGAAGCAAACAAGATCTTCAGGCAAAAGTTGGAAGCCCGAGGGCGGGGATAGCAGTGGGGGGTAGGGGCATAGGGGAAGGGGAGAGGGGGAAGGAGAAGGGAGAAGGACTGGGAAGAGCTTGGGGGAGTGGGAGGGTGGAGATGGAGGAAAGGTGGATATTGGAGAAGGGAATAAGATATCTACATTAAGGGAGTCACTTTAGGGTTGGCAAGATACTTGGCCCTGGAGGGGATCCCAGGTGTCCACGGGCATGTCACCAGCTAGGTATTTGGGCAGCAGAGGAGAGGGTGCCAGAACTAGCCTTGTCCCATAGTCACGTTGATGAATATCTTGATCACCATTATAGAAATTTCATCCGATGGATGGAGATAGAGACAGAGACCCACATTCACATCAGAGCAATGGATTGAGCTCCCAAGGTACAGTTGAAGAGCAAAAGGTGGGAGAAGATGAGTAAGGAAGTTAGTACCGTGAGGGGCTGGTCCACCTACTGAGACAGTGTGTCTGAACTAATGGGAGCTCACCAAATTCAGCTGGACCTGGACTGAATGAGCATATGATCAAACCAGACTCTCGGCCAATGGGGGCAGACCGAGAAGCCATCAACAATGACACCAGGACCTATCTCTTCTGCATGTATTATCTTTTTGCGAACCGAGTCTTTTTGGATACACACCTTTCTAGGCCGGGATGGAGGGGGGTGGGCCTTGAACTTCCAACAGGGCAGGGCACCATGCCCTCTTTTAAGGAAGTAGGGGGAGGGAGGAGGGATGGGGGGCAGCGGGAGGGAACCGGGAGAAGGGGAAGAAATGTAAAAATTTTATTTATTTAATTATGTTTTTGAATGGAAAAAAATAAAAGAATACGGAAAAAAAACAGTCCTTCTGATTACCTGGTCAGAGTCTTTCACTTTCGGGAACTGGCACCAGCGCTGCCCTTTTGTGGGAATCCTTTTGTGCCTAACAAGAAGATAGAGGAGGTATTCTTCCGGCATGATATTTAACGTAACAATCAAATGTCTCTCCTAATGGTGCTTTCAACTAGATTTACTATTGTACTGGCTTTCTGTATTTCTTTTATATTTACTTTTGTTTTTCTTTATGTATATGCCTGTTTTTACTGCTTATATGTCTATGTAACGCTTGCAAGCCCAGAGCTTGAGGAAGGCAGCAGAGGACGCGGAATTCTCTGGAATGGGAGTCACAGACGGTTGTGAGCCATATGTGTGCTGGGAATCAAAACTCCAGTGTTCTAGAATAGCAGCCAGTACTCTTAGTCACTGAAACATCTCTCCAACCCAGCTTTGTTTTTCTTGCTAAATCAATCTTTACCATATTTATGGTGTACAATTAAATTATTCTTTAAGTTACCACTGTGTTAAAATGAAGAATTCTATCGAGGTAAATTGGAGATTTCTAGTGTTGGGGTCCAAACCCTGACCCAGACTGTGGTAAAACTGAGGCCTGTGACAAGGTCTGGGAGGCATACCTTTAGTAGGGATAAATCCTCTAGGGGAGGGATGTAGAAAAAAAAGCCCGAAAAGAGGAATAAAGATACTGTTTTAACATGTGAGATGCAAACTGTGTTTGCTATATTTTGTTTGTTTGGTCTTTTGCTTATTTGTTTTTGTTTTTGTTTTGTTTTTTCAAGACAGAGTTTCTCTATAGCTTTGGAGCCTGTCCTGGAACTAGCTCTTGTAGAACAGGCTGGCCTCGAACTCGCAGAGACTCTCCTGCCTCTGCCTCTCGAGTGCTGGGATAAAAGGTGTGTGCCACCATCACCTAGCGGGTGTTTGATATATTTTACTCTTTTGAACTAAATATTCATAAACCTTCATTTTTATATTGCTATCCATAATGTGTTTGGGCCCAGGGATGATGGCATTTTTAGCGTGGAGTCCTCATGGGTGGGATGAGTGCTTTCCTAAAGAAGCCCCTAGAGAGTATGTTAGGTCTCTTACTTGAATGAGAAGAAGCAATAGAAATCCCATCTGTGACCCAATACAGAGTCCTATCCAAAGCGTGGTAACACAGTCAATGTCAGCTGAAACCTCAAAAGTCAAGAAGTTAGGAAAAATTTTAGTTTTGGTTATGAACTTTAACATCGTAATTAATGCAGCTGTATTTAAATAATCATCTCTTACACAGTGCTTTTCAATATCTATCCCTAAACAACTACTGTGCAATTTCTTAGCTGTTTTGTTCAACAATGTCTTTTTTAGCCAAAGTGTACTCCAAAACAATGAAGCCTTCTTCCATCTCATGTCTCTACACACACAGTATCATTCTATTGACCCTCCTACAATCCATGGCCATGGGCAGCTATGCCTTCACACCATTTACTTTGTTTTCATAAACACAGACAAGTTTTTCTGAACTTTCAGCAAAACAGTTATAAACTAACTACAAATATTATTCGTAAAAGAAATAAAATTATTTTCCAAGAATATTATCCAGTACATGTAATTTTTCTCTGTTATATGGTGCAGTAATCCTATCGCTTACAAATTCATCTCACAGATAAGGAAACAACTAAGTTAGACTTTCAAAGGAGTTGCTTTCAATTAAAGAGGGTTGACTCTATCTTATGTGGTCACTAATTTAATAAAATTGATATTAATGTCAAAGGTATAAATAACATATTCTAGTTGATAAATCCTCTGCATTTTCTACTGGGCAATGATGAAGACTTTGATAAAGCAAGAGGAGTTTGAACTAGAAAGTATTTCATGTTACCCACATACAAGAGTCAGTAGGTTTTACAGTTACTATTCTTTGTAGCATATTATCAGAATATCAATTTTATAAAAAAAACCACGTGGCAGAATATTTATTTTAGAGTATGATATCTTAATAGCAGTGATAAATAATGCTATTTTTTCAGGACAGAGCATTTCTGAATTTAATATCCAAATATCTACCTTTAATAATGAAAGGTATAATGTATCTTATGAAAGATAAGCATACTATATATTTTTAATTGCTGTAACTCATTTATTATCATTCATTTACTTACTTTTTATAAGCTTTTTAAAATATAGAGGGATAAGTAGATTGATGTAATGTTAACCGCTCATTTTAACAAATTAAGCCATTTGAATTTGGCTTTCTGTTTAAATCATTTTTGGTCAACACATAAACTCCAAGATAAATTCAGAAAATTAACTAAAATTTAAAGATGGATGCCACTTATAGAAACACGAAAAGGTTTTGAAGGTCAAAAGTCTATTATATGAAGGCAAACTTTGGTTCACCTAATATCCTAAATTTCAGAAAATCTAGATAAAATTTTCTAGGATGATATGGTCATTAGAGTCTATAGAATACTTATATATAATAAAGTTTCAGTTGTTAAATGAATTTCATCATATGTCAAGGAAGCCCATTTTTGAAAGCATCCCCTTGAATAGGATATGTCTGAGAGGTTATTCCAGAGTGAAAATGATGTCAGATCCATCTATTTTAATCTATCAGTCTCACACAGTTATAGAAGATTTGATGAGTTTTCAACATTCCTAATATATTCATCCCTAGGCACACATGAGCATCTGTTCCTTATTTGGGATTTGATTCTTATATTTTAAGTTAGTTAAGCTGCTGAACAAGCACTTCTTTGGAGTCTCATTAATTTTAACTACCATTTGTTCTCTTAAGGAAGATTGTCATAGTTCAGAGGTTACAAGTAGAAACAATCATCAAATCAAATGCAGTGGTGCAAGCCTCATGTATCTAGGGTTTTCCTGGTCTTGTTACTCTTTAGTTGGAATCAATTACCTGTCTACCTTTAAAAAAAACTGTTTAGAAAAACTTCTGTGTTCCACTTGAATAAATACCTTCATAATAAATAGAGCAAAAAATAAGCCTGCCATTTGTGTTTTAAATTTATCTCCTGCATTGCCCTCTCAGGGAACTAGGGTTCATACAAAGATGTATAGAATTATGTTGATGTTATTAATACTCCTAATCTGTTTATTTAATATTAAATTATTGTTTTCACAGTAAAATCAGCTATGCAATGACCACACCAAAATCTTCTGTGACTTTCTCCATGGATTAGCCTGTGCTGTCATGTAGAAAGAGAGTCAGGGGACAATTTAATTATAATTTATCTTTCTCCACAAGTTGCACCTTGATAGATTTCACAATATTTCACATTCATTCAAATACGTTTTTCCAAGCATAGTAATGTTTTGATCTGGAGATTATCATATCATTTCAAAATTGAAATAATTTTTTATCAACCTTGAATAAGCTTTTCCTGGAACCTTTACAGACCTCTTAGTAGTGTCCATAATTATGCCCATGGATATATAATATATATATATAATACATATATATATATCTTATGCTTATAAACATAATTTGAAGATATAAAACTAGTTTTAAAATAAACTTCTAAACTTTCTAACTCCTGAATGTTTTTCTAGCAAGGGTCCACAGCACACATGATTGTTAGGCTTTCTAAATTATAAGTCTGGAATGTAATTTTTTTCATTCTTCTGTAGTTATCTGCTCTGACCAGTGAGAGTATTACTCAACATTTTTAAATACTGTTTTGCATATTTTAAACTGTTGCTTTTAGCAATTCCTCCGACCACAGGATAAATTTTATATTTAATTCTTGATAGATTATATAGTCAAAAACTAATATGCAGGTATTGTCTATATTTAGCTTCAAGTCCAAAAAATAAGAAGTATGCACATTTTAAATTTCATATACATTGCCTTGGTAAAAAGTAAAATCAGTTTTGTCTGCCTAAATGATAGGTATAACTTCCTAAAAAAATGATATGCTTATGTCTTTTAAGAACATATTTTTTTCCATAATGATGAAGGCATGAGTATTGGTTAAGTTTCCAAGTAGATGTTAAATTATATATAAAAAGTCAGTGAGTTTCTTGGACAATTGGTGGCTTTCTGCACATCATTTGCTCTTTTTAACTCTCTATGACTTTCTGATTATGCAAAGGCTAAAGTATTTAGTTTCATCTTTTCTTTCTTCTTTCCTCTGTCTAAAATTTTCTTTGCTTTCTAAATTACTATAAGTATTCAGGGTTGCACTTGGACCACTTCTTTGTCCATTGCATTAAATAATATTCTTTATAGAATTTATTGTTTGTTTGCTGTGAGAGTGTGTGTGTGTGAGTGTATATGTGTTAAAAACTAACCATAAAAGAGGGAAACAGAGAGAGGCACAGAGACTATGAAACTAATTCACATTGCAAGGGTTCTAAAATCGCCAAAGTAGCAGTTCAGGGCTGAGTTTTAAGCTGTGTAAGGGCAGTTTTTGTAAGCATTATTTCCTGCTTGGAAGGTTCATCATTAATCATCAAGCAGTTGGTTAATTCCCACCCATATTACAGAGTGTAATATTCATGAAGCAATTTCTAATAATTGTTAATGTTTGAAAATAAAATACCTCAGAACCATTCAACATAACATTTGATCAGATACCTGGATACTGTGAGTTAGTCATGTGGAATCATATAATTAATCCTCTCCATTGAGTTTACAATTATTTAAGTGAAATCTGATGATATTTAAATAATCATGGTGTTGAACATTCATAGAGAGAATGAGCTAAGGACTTAATTGCTAATTTTAGTTAACTGAGTTATAATTATTATTAGATGGCTTAAAACTATTATTGTGCTTATAAGAATCTTAATTGCCCCACCTTAAAAATGTTATCTTGAGTAATGGTAACCAATATATTAAAATAATGAATGAAAATGCATTCAAAGTAGGAAGCAAATATTTTGCTGTAAGGTATAATCATTGTTGACTGACCACATGTATAGTAGGAAGATTGTTAGTACATTCCTGCCTGCTCAGCCTCCCGAAATAATCACTCAGAAACTATATTATTTGCAATACTGTTTGGCTAATAGCTTAAATGTATTTCTGGTTTACTCTTATATCCTAAACAAACCCATCTCCATTAATTTGTGTATTGCCACATGACTGTTGCTTCCTGGGTAAAGTTCCATCCAGCATCTGTCTCTGGTGAGGCTACATGGCTTCTTTCCAACTCTGATTTCTTTCTCCCAGCATTCAATTTAATTTTCCCTGCCTACCTCTATTCTGCCCTATCACAAGCCAAAGCAGTTTCTTTATTCATTAACCAATAAAAGCAATGCACATTCAGAAGGATTTGCTACATCATCTCCCCTTTTCTGTCTAAATAAAAAGGAAGGCTTTACCTTTAACATGGTAAAATTACATAAAACAGTTATGAAGCAAGAATTATAGTTACAATATTTATATATACTTTATATTTTATCATAACTAAGGAAAACTATAATTATATATCTATTCTTCAACTCCATCAAAACACCAGGATATACTATGCATGTATGCATATGCTTACAGTTTTTAAATTTTCCTCATATTAAGTATAAATGAAATCAGTAAATCAAGAGTCCTTTTTACTTTTTCTCTTCTCTGTTCTTCCTCCATCTTGACAATACCATTCCCCAAGGTTCTCCACAGTCCTCCCCATTTGTCCTCCTCTTTCCCTTCTACCATCCCTTCTCCTCCCACCTCTATGTTACCTATTCTTTTAGGTGATCTTGTCTATTTTGACTTTCCATGTGGATCAATACATGTTTTCATTAAGGTTCACCTTATTACTTAGCTTCCCTAGGATCATGAACTATAGGCTCAATATCCTTTGTTTATAGACAGTATCCACTTATGAGTGAGTATATACCATGTTCATCTTTTTGGGTGTGGGTTAGCTCAGTAAGGATGGTATTTTCTAGTTCTATCCATTTACATGAAAAATTAAAGTAAAAGTTTTTTACTGCTGAGTAGTACTCTAATGTGTAAAATGTGTAAATGTGCCACATTTTCTTTATCCATTCTTTGGTTGATGGGCATCTAGGTTGTTTTCAGGATCTGGGTATTACAAATAATGCTGTTATGAACATAGTTGAACATAGTCAAGATGGAAGACAGAAATGAGAACAAGGAAAGAGAAATCTTGATTGAGTGAGCCAGCAATAAACCTGGCTCTAGAGAAATTCCCAGGAATCTACAAGAATGACCCCAGATAAGTCCCTAAGCAATAGAGGAAATGGTGCCTGAAATGGTGTTGAAGGAGGTCACTTGATTCTCGGCAGCTCAGTAGCTCAGACTTGAAATAATCACACAGAAACCATATTATTTAAATCATCACTTGGCCCATTAGCTCTAGTTTCTTATTTGCTAACTCTTACATCTAATTTAACCCATTTCCATTAATCTGTGCATCACAATGAGGTCGTGGCTTACCAGCAAAGTTTCAGCATGTCTGTCTCCAGCAGCAGCTCCATGGCTTCCCCCTGACTCTGCCTCCTTTCTCCCAGAATTCAGTTTAGTTTTTCCCAGCTAACTCTGTTCCCCTATAGCTCTGCTATAGGTCCAAAGAAGTTCCCTTATTAACCAATGGTATTCACAGCATACAGACGGGAATCCCACATCACCAGTTCAATACTATGGAGAGGGATTGCATCAATTTGACAAAATTATCTGAAAGAATTTGTGCTGTTAAATCTGTCAGAACCTGCTGAAAAGCTATATGTCCAAGGGTGAGACATTATCTTTATTGATCAAGCTGGATTTCTCAGTGAGGATATTAGAACAGAACATTGGACAGAAGATTTAGACTTTAAAAAAGGTAGTAGTAAGAAGATTTCAAAATATTGAGGAATTCATTGAAATTGATGAGCAAGGACAGAAGGTATAAGGGTAAGATTTAGCCTCATCAGTATGTGCCAGACCCCGGGATGACTTACACAGAGTTTCAAATGTATATCCAGTAATCTCCTCAGAAAGACCATCTAGCACAATGTACCCTAAGATAGTCAAAGAATATGCATGAAAAATGAGTGATTTAAAAGAAATAAAACAAGCAATAGTTTCTTATGGGCTACATTCACCATTTGTCAGGAAATGGTGCAAATGTTGTCTTCAACACTAAGGCTACCCAACATGATTGGCTTCAATTAATCTCAGAAGTCATAGAAAATGGACCTTAGCTGCTTTGCAAGTGTTATTTGAGAGAAGAGGCAAAAATGTTCGAGCAACAGGGGAAAGCAAAAGGATTTGAGACTTCCAAAGATCAAATTCTTGGCAAGTGTCATTACTCTGATCCTCAGGAACAGGCTTGCTACGATGATTGCACCTTGTCCCTATGTAGCACAGCAGCTTTAAATGCTTAGGACAGAATTCAGTAACCAGTAAAGAGGATTGAGTCATATATTAGGGTTAAACAGGGCCAGAGAGTACCCTTTACTGTCTTCTTACAAAGATTAACTAAGGCTGTACAATTAGGAGTGACAGAACCTGAAGCTAGACATGTACTAATTGAAACCATGGCTTTTGAAAATGCCAGCTTAGAATGTAAGAAGATCCTTGGGCCTTTACAGGTTAGATCAGTATCCATAGATGAATGGATCTTACATACAATGAATGTTTAAACATTTGACTATAGTATTTAAGCTTGGGTAGGAGAAGCAATTTCCAATGGTATGAGAAGGCACCAAAATGTCAAATGTTTTAATTTAATTGTGGAAGAATAGGACATCTAAGAATGGACTGTAGACAAGGAATTCTTATGAATAATGTTTCCTCTAGGAATGGTAAGAATAGGAATACTCAGCCTTCTGGTATATGTAGGTGTGGCAAAGGCCGGCATTGGATTAATGAAAGTAGGTCAACAACAGACAGACATGGCAATCCGATACCACTAGGAAACTACGGGGGGGGGGCTTTCACATGTCCCAATGTCAAACAAGGCCCAGTCATGTCTCACCAGGAACCATTATAGGGTTAGCAGAAACCTGACTCTAGAGAAATTCCCAGGAATCCACAAGGATTACCCCAGTTAAGATTCCAATCAGTAGAGGAGAGGGGGCCCAATCTTGCGTTGCCCTGTAGTCAGACTGGCTAATATCTTAAATATCACCATAGAACATTCATACAGCAACTGATGGAGAAGAGGCGAAGACCCACATCAGAGCACTGGACTGAGCTCTCAAAGTCCAGTTGAAGAGTGGGAAGAATGAGAATATGAGCAAAGAGGTCAAGACCATGATGGATACACCCACTAAACCTGTCTACCTAACCTAATGAGAGCTCACCAACACCAGCCACACTGGGAAGGAACAAACTAGTCCCTGTAAATGTGGTTGACAGTTGCATGGCTGGGTCAGACTGAGGGGCTACTGGCAATAGCACCAGGATTTATCCCTAGTGTTTGTACTGGCTTTTGGGGAACCTATTTTCTTTGGATGGATCCCTTGCTCAGCCTAGATATAGTAGGGATGGTCTTGGACCATCCACAAAATAATGTGCCTTCCCTCTCTGCAGAGTGGATGGGGTAGGATTGGGGGTGTGTGGGAGGAATGTGAGAACTGAGGGAGTGGGAACTTGGATAGGTATATATAATGAAAAAAAGTTTGTTTTATTTTTAAAAAGTAAATAAATAACCAGTCAATACAAACTTTTAAGGAGTAAAACATTTTAATCAGTATTATAAAGACTTTGTCTGCCCCTTTTCATTAGCTCCAGATATCTACAGGTTTGTTCAGCCTTTCACTAAAATGTATTTCCTCAGGAGAACTTCTTTAGACTCTAAGACTCTAAGCAAAGCCATGCACTATGAATTTGGAAGTTATACACGTACAGATGGTAGGAAGGCATTTAAGCCTAAGAAGCAGCTCAAAGGCTCTGAGGTGTGAGGCAGCATGACCTGACCAGAGCAATACCATTATTCACCCTGGCACTATTTAAAAGGAAAGAAATGGGCTTTATCTTTGCATAGGAGTTAATGACTGTGCAACTTACATCCAAAAATATAATTGGCACGCAGTATTAGGTAAGATGAAAGTACTAGTCAAGCTGCTATTATTCGTATTATTAGAGAAACATGTGAGGTAAAAGCAAGATAGAATTCATATACACTTCATTTTTCCTCTGGAAAAATGATCAGACTGCAGGGATATGCACATGTCTTTTTACTTGCTTGTTTTTGTTAGTATGTGTTTACATATGTATGAGGGTATGTGTTCATATGTGTCAGTATATGTGTGAGTAGGGATGACGTGTGTGTGTGTGTGTGTGTGTGTGTATGTGTACAAGGGTATATGTATATATGCCTTTCTGTATGCTTTTGTTTGTATTGTGTATGTGTTTACAGGAGTGTGTGAGAGTGTGGCTGAATGTGTATGTGTGTGACTATGTATGTGTCTTTATATCTGTGTTTGTGAGTGTGTATATTTGTACATGTGTATATGTATGTGTTTCTGAGATGATATTCCAAGGCATCCATGAAATAATGTTTTTAAGTTTTGCTTTTGGTGAAACTGATGTTTGATAGGGTGAATGGCCACATAAGTCATTGAGAATCATGGTTCTTTGAACTAAATAAATGTTTATCTTTGAGGATCAGTGTTAGGAATTATTTGTAGTTATGCTGTTATTCAATAAAATGTCAAAGTTTTAAACTCTTGAAATCTTTTCTTTAATGACTTAAATTCTAATGCAATGCTGTTTATCTATTATTCTTAAAAATAATTATACTTCAGATATATAGTAGCAAGGACATCCTGCCACTAATACAAATAGAGGTAGAACAATATGGAAAGCAATAAAACCTAGAGCAATAAATTGACAAAGATATGGCTACCAAAGTTTTGACCAAGAGGGCTAAAAGTATCAGGCGGTGGTAGCACACGCCTTTAATCCCAGCACTTAGGAGGCAGAGGCAGGTGGATCTCTGTGAGTTCGAGGCCAGCGTGGTCTACAAGAGCTAGTTCCCGGACAGGCTCCAAAGCTACAGAGAAACCCTGTCTCGAAAAACAAACAAACAAACAAACAAAAAAAGAGGGCTAAAAGTTATATGGGAAGGGAAACAATCTACCTTACAGGTTATACTGGCAAAAGTACTTTCACCTGCAGGATGCTAAAATTAGATCCATAACTTTCACTGTGTATAAACGCAATTAGATGTGAATCAAAGACCTTAATTTAAAACCTGAACCAGTAAAACTGCTTTTATTCTCAGTTCTTGACACCATTCTTCTAGCAAAGAAGATTTCAGAAGTACATTCGTTTGCATTTTCTATCTCTGGGAGGCCTGAATATCCAAATCAGTCCAATTTTAAACAAAGACAGAGGAATACATTGGTCTTACGTTGTATCTCCTTTCTTACTAAAATCATAAAACTGAGACATTATCAAATGTTGTCTTCTTTATGAGTATATAAAAGATGTTCTTTAATTAATATTGGTGCTACAAATATTTTCTTTTTAATTCCCAGTGTTCCTCAACTGATAGTAATCTATACTCTTAATTGTTTTTACAATGAGTTTGACTTTAAATGATACAAAGCTTAAAGATTAGGAAGTAAAGATATAAACAAAATGAAATGTGTGTGTGTGTGTGTGTGTGTGTGTGTATGTGTGTGTTAGTGGTATTCTCTCTTATCTTTGGATGCTGAGGTCTTGTGGACCTTGATAATGTTTTTCTATCCTTTGGCTGTCAAAATGCTAAAATTCACATCTGTGGTTAATTATGACAGAAAAATGGCTTCCTGAAGGAATGAGTGCTCTCTAGAATGTGAAAATTTATACAACTGATAGCAGCAATTGTCATGAATAGTTTAAATACAATATGATAATCTTTTGGTAATCCTAATGTTTACTTCAGGAGAGGAAGACAGATGAAATAACATGAGCTCACCTTCTCCCAACACGACTAAGTGCTATACAGTTCATAATTTTAATTACTCGACATTTTTAAATTTTTTTTTAATGGTAACTCAGAAGGAAAAAATACTCTGTCCATTTATCCACTGAAGGGCCAAAAGTATATAAAAGTACATTAGATGTGTTTAGTAAATGATGGTATAGAACCAGACAGTGTAAGAACATATTTTTTCTTTGGGTTCACCTTGCTATTTGCCTTTCCTAGGCTTGTGAGCTATAAACTTAATGTCCATTGTTTATGGCTAGGGTCCACTAATGAGTGAGTACATACCATAATCATCTTTTTGGGTTTGGGTTATCTCACTGAGTATAGTGTTTTCTATTTCCATCCATTTGCATGCAAAATTCAAGATGTCATTGTTTTTTACCGCTGAGTAGTACTCTAATGTGTATATATTCCACATTTTCTTTATCCATTCTTCCATTGAGGGACACCTAGGTTGTTTCCAGGTTCTGGCTATTACAAATAATGCTGCTATGAACATAGTTGAACAAATGCTTTTGTAGTATGATTGGACTTCTCTTGGGTATATTCCCAAGAGTGGTATTGCTGGATCCTGAGGTAGGTTGATTCCCAATTTCCTGAGAAATCGCCACACTGATTTCCAAAGTGGTTGCACAAGTTTGCATTCCCACCAGCAATGGATGAGTGTTCCCCTTACTCCATGTCCTCTTCAGCATAAGCTATCAGTGGTGTTTTTGATTTTAGCCATTCTGACAGGTGTAAGGTGGTATCTCAAAGTTGTTTTGATTTGCATTTCCCTGATCGCTAAGGAAGTTGAACATGACCTTAAGTATCTTTTGGCCATTCGAACTTCTTCTGTTGAGAATTATCTGTTCAGATCTTTACCCCATTTTTTAATCAGGTAATTTAGAATTTTAATGTCTAGTTTCTTGAGTTCTTTGTATATTTTGGAGATCAGACCTTTGTCTGATGTGGGGTTAGTGAAGATCTTCTCCCATTCAATAGGATGCCTTTTTGTCTTAATGACTGTGTCCTTTGCCTTACAGAAGCTTCTCAGTTTCAGGAGGTCCCATTTATTCATTGTTGCTCTTATTGTCTGTGCCACTGGGGTTTTACATAGGAAGTGGTCTTCTGTGCCCACCATGTATTGCAGGCTACTTCCCACTTTCTCTTCTATCAGGTTCAGTGTGGTGGGATTTATACTGAGGCAAAAGGTGGAAGCATGGGAGTGGAGATAGGGGTGGAGGTAGGGGTAGGGGTGGGCGAAATGGAAAGAGGGAGGGAGAAAGGAGAAGGGAAGGACTGGGGAGAGCTTGGGGGAGTGGGAGGGTGGAGATGGAGGAAGAGTGTATATTGGAGAAGGGAATAAGATATCTACATGAAGGGAATCATTTTCGGATTGGCAAAAGACTTGGGTCTAGAGGGGATCACATGTGTTCCCGGGGATGTCCCCAGCTAGATACCTGGGCAGCAGAGGAGAGGGTGCCTGAATTAGCCTTGTCCCATAGTCACACTGATGAATATCTTGATCATCACCATAGAAATTTGTCCGATGGATGGAGATAGAGACAGAGTTCCACATTCACATCAGAGCAGTGGACTGAGCTCCCAAGGTCCAGTCGAAGACCAGAAGGTGGGAAAAGATAGGTAAGGACGTAAGGATCGCAAGGGGCTGGTCCACAAACTGAGACAGTGTGCCTGATCTAATGGGAGCTCACCAAATCCATCTGGACCAGGACTGAATGAGCACATGATCAAACTGGAATCTCTGTATGTGGCTGCCATTGAGGGCTGACTGAGAAGTCAATGATAATGGCACTGGGACCTATCTCTTCTGCATGTATTGGCTTTTTGGGAACCTAGTTTATATGGATGCACACCTTCCTAGGCCTGGATGGAGGGGGGAGGGCCTTAGGCTTCCCACAGGGCAGGGTATCCTGCCCCCTCTTAAGGAAGCAGGGGGAGGGGGGAGTGGTAGCAGGGGGAGTGGG
>PVIU01031568.1:0-14653 GCA_004026605.1 Ondatra zibethicus
TAGAAAGTATAAAAAGACAGATCTCCTGAAAAAATTGGGAGCATGGGGTCCTTGGGAGAGGGTTGAGGGAGGGAGGGGTGTGGCAGGGAGGGGAGCAGAGAAAAATAAAAACAAAATAAAACAAAACAAAAAAAAACCCTGATCTCCCCACTCAGAAAGTGGAGGCAGAAGGATCAGGAGTTCAAGGTCATCCTTGACTACACTGAGAGCTTAAGGCCAACTTGATCTACATGAGACTCTGCCTCAAAATCAAGACAAGAATATCAAAGCAGGGCGCAAGAGATGTCTCAATGGGTTAAGGTGCTTGTTCCCTTTCCCAGATTCCACATGGTGGAAGAAGAGCAGGTTCTCCTCCCATGTCCCCGACCTCTACGTGTGCACGCCATGTGTGCATGCACACAAAGAAATGGGCCAAGGGCATAGCTCAGTGATAAGCTACTTATTTAACATGCTGCAGGCCCGAAGTTCAGTCCCTAGCACCCCCAAACAAAACAAAACACATGAAAGAACAGAAAATGAAGCTAGAAAAATGGGGAGTGGTCATTCATAATCACCTGCACTGCAAACCCATTTGCCCATCTGGGTTCAGGTCATGGGGGCACTCAGCTACATGTCTGCAAGTTAATGCAGGCTGGCTGCCATAGTCAGCCCTGGAGGCCTGAGCTTGCTTTTCTCATCCAAGGACAGCAGAACAGAGGAGTCCAATCACATCTTTCTCTCTAGAACTCGCCATAGGGAGTAAGACAGAAGGGAACCAACGGTGCAGCTTCCTGCCTGAAGCGCTCAACCGTGGTAGCCAGTTCTCACCACAGGGAAAGCAGGTGCTCCAGGTCCACGCCTTCTCTCTGCTGGTAGTCCTGCAGAAGACTGTGGGCATGGTCAAGACCCACAGAGTTGCTGTAGTCGTCCTCTTCAGCCACACAGATATAGTAGGGCTGGAACTGTGGCACATCAGTATGGACGGGTGGCCTTTCCCCCGCAGGGGAAGGGTGAGTGACAGCCGGGGCAGGGTCCTGCAGGTGGAGAGCTTGGAGCTGCGCAGCAGTCCAGTCTGCAGCTCTGACTCCACTAAAGTCAGTTCCCAAATCTGCAGTGGGTGCTGGTGGAGGTGTCTCCTCACTGTCGCTTCCCCAGTCCTGCGAGCCTTCACACCAGTGCTCAGCTGCCAGGCCGTTATCCTGCGTCTAGAAGAATATCCAATGGAAACAGGCAACCAAACTTAGATGACTTCATCTACACCTTCAGCCTCAGCATCATCCCGTCCCTTCCCCCAGGGAGCCTGCAGATCAGACCCTTCCCTCATCTCACTACAACTCAACTTACTGGATCCTAGCCCCTCAAAAGCATCTTAAGACTGGGTATGGGGTGGCATCCATTTAATCCAAGCATTCTTGAGGCAGAAGCTGATGGAGCTTTGTGAGTTCCAGGCCAGCCTGAGGCCTAGAGTGAGACCCTGTCTCAAAACAAACACACAAACAACAAACTGTGGCAGAAGAGATGGCTTAGTGGTTAAGAGCATTTGCTGCTTTTCCAGAGGACCGAGGTTTGGGTGGCTTGCAAGTATCTCTAACTCCAGTTCCAGGAGATAAAATGTCACCTTCTGACCTCCAAAGGCACTGGCTGTGCATGGGGTGCACACAGATTCGTGCAGACAAACATTGATACACATAAAGTTAAATAAACAAACCTAAAAACAAGCAAAAACAGAGGTGACTTAAAAACTGTCTTTTCTGGGCAATGTTGGTACAATGATCAAGGTTTCTTCAATTTTTCTGTTCCACGATATAGTGCTTCATGTATTCTAGGTACTAAGACAGGAAAAACCTGTTTCAGGGGTTTTGTCTATGTTGTAATCTGATGTTCATTGGAACAGAGTGTTGGTTAAGGAGGTAGGGTTCACATTCAGCTGGTTGTAATAGATCACAGAACTTACTGAAGGACTCAAGAGAGGCCCTTGGGAAGAGGAGGCGGGGCTGGAAGCCACCAGTGGTGGGGTGTTTTGCGGTCATTTTTGACTATCTCAGGTTTTTGTCCTTAATATTTGTCCCCGAGTTTTATTTTATAATAAATGGCAAAAGAGATCACTTTAAATGACATTTCCCAGACTCCTTAGCAGCTAAGATTTTGGATTAGATGTATGCGAAGGTTAGCTAGTTGGGTCCACTTAAGAGCGAGCCATAAACTTGAAGAGAGCAATGTGGGGACATGGTGACGCATATCAGCATGGCGCAGGCTGAGGCAGGATGAAGGCCGTGGGGTGACACAGATTTCTAGGCTACCCTGAGCTATGAATCCAGACCCTATCTCCAAACACTAGAGAGACACAGAGAGATGAGAGAGAGAGAGAGAGAGAGAGAGAGAGAGAGAGAGAATGAAAAGGAAGCCAAAGTGAGCTGCTCTGATAGAGAAAAGACAGCATACCAGGCTCCGTGACAAGGGCAGCCACCATTCACCCACGTGTCCTGATTGCCAGAGGCAGCCTAGCCCAGTCTGAGACGGGCTTTCAGAAGTCATTGTGGGACTTCTCCCCAGGCTATCAATTTGCCTAGTAAAGACTTCCATATGTCTTGGTTTGATAGAATCAAAATATTTTTCTACTTTACACACAACCATATATGTGCCACACACATTCAAGAATGTGTACACTCCCCTATATTCGTTCAAATGAGAAAAATTAGTAAACTATGTATCTCAAGTGTAAACTAAAAAAAGTCACAAGGACTGGAGAGAAGGCTTGGCAGTTGAGAGCACTGGCTGCTCTGCCAGAGGGCCTGGGTTCAATTCCCAGCGCCCACATTGGGCAGCACAGGAGCTAACTGTCTCCACAGACATCAGCACTGGCATGCACATGGCCGCACACATATATGTGTGACTGAAAATAAAGTCTTTTTTTTAAAAAAAAAAGCCACAAAACTAAGAAAATAGGATTTGACATTTCTGAAAGCCTTAAAATTCTTTCAGTTGCACTTTAAAAAACAGGTTTAAGGGACTGGAGAGATGGCTCAGAGGTTAAGAGCACTGGCTGCTCTTCCAAAGGTCATGAGTTCAATTCCCAGCAACCACATGGTGGCTCACAAACATCTGTAATGAGATCTGGCGCCCTATTCTGGCCTGCAGGCACACATATGGTACAGAACACTGTATACATAATAAAGAAACCTTTAAAAACTAAAGAAAAAACCCTGTCTCGAAAAACCAAAAAAAAAACAAAACCAAAACCAAACAAAACAAAAAAAAAAAAAGAAAACAACAAGCTTAAAAGTTTTGTCTTAGGGGCCTGGAGAGACCGCTCAGCACATCCCTACATTACGGAGCTCTCAGACGCCTGTGACTCCAGCTCAGTAGATCTTCTGAACTTCACACACACACACACACACACACACAGAGAGAGAGAGAGAGAGAGAGAGAGAAAGAGAGAGAGAGAGAGAGAGAGAGAGAGAGATTCGCCTGCTTCTTCCTCCTAAGTGGGGATATTAAATGCAAACGTCACCACCACTTCTTTAAACAGAAGAAATTTATTTTTATGTGTATGCGTGTTTTCCCTTCGCGTGCTTGTGTCCCTGGTGCGTGCGTGTGTGTCTCCCTGGTTCCACTGAGGCTAGGAGAAGACATTCAAATCCCTGAAACTGGAGTTACAGATGATTTCAAGCGGCCGTGTGAGTGTTGAAAATCGATTCTGGTTCCTCTGGAAGAGCAACAGGAGATCTGAGCTGCTCAACCATCTCTCCAGCCTCCAAAATAAACCTTTCTAAAAACTGCTTAAATATGGGGTGGTGATGCATAAGGATTTAGGCCGACCGGTTTCTGGCAATTAAACGCCAGTTTGGGCTACTGAGGAGGAGACTGTGTCTCAAAAACAGACCAACAATGGTTGTCCTAAACGAGTTGCTGGAAAAGATCTTCAAATTATGGAAAAGCACAGGGTGCCGACCGAGACGCTTTACCTGGACGGTCCGAGTCTCTTTCTCTGGCACTTGCAGGCACTGGGAGCGGAACACCTTCCAGCTTAGGGGCAAGACAGAGGCCATGAGGGCTCCACCCTCCAGTCCAGCCCCGCCCGGCCCGCCCCTCCTGGGCCCCAGGACCTCCCCGCCTACCTGCGCGTCCCGCCGTCGCCGCAGCCGGGGCGGGCGCAGGCGAACACGTGCAGAAGCCGGTGGAACGCAGAGCCTTCCAGCGGGCAGTACACCTGCACGACGAGCGCGAGCGGCTGCGCGCAGCGGCCACACTGCGGCCCCGGAGCGGTAACGGCCGGTAGGGCGTCCTGAGGACGGAGCAGATGCTCAGACACTGGGACTCATTCCGCTCCCTCCCGCGGGACACCTCCCCTCGGGCCCTGCCGAGGCCTCGCGGCCATGCTCACCGGGACGCCGCCCAGCTTGCTAGCGGTCCAGGCGGCGGGCCCCTTGGGCCAGCCCTGGACCGCCGTGTCTCGAAGTCCCAGCAGCACCGGCTTCCGGGCAGCCGCCATGACAACCGGGCTCCCACGTGACAGCACGAGCTACGGTGGCGGAAAGGGCGCGCTCTCTGCGCACGCGCGCCGCCTGGCCCGCCAGGACGGCCCCGCCCCCGAATCGAATAGGGCCCGCCGATAGGCTAAAGAGCGGATTCCATTGCTTGACAGACTGGTGCATGAATCCTGGGCTTGCAATCCCGGAGACAGCAGATTTTACTAATGATATCCTGAGATAGGACCTACGAAAAAGTTTACCTGAAAATTAAACACTGGAGACCGGATAATGGTATCGGCAGTCAACAAGAAACAGAACAAAAAGCCCTTATTTTTGAAAGAAACACTTAAAACTGCATATGAAAGACAGTTTAAGATTTCGAACATGTACACATGTGGATCACAACTGCTCGCAACTCCAGTTGGAGAGGATCCAATGCTCTTCCGGCCCCTGTGGGTACCAGGAACACACATGGTGTAGGTGAAAAAAAAATGATGAGTTTTATTATAAATGACACATTAATAAACACACTTGAAAAACATGCTTTGCCAGGTAAGGGTGGCTCACACCTGCAATCCCAGCACTCTTGGACTTAATAGTGAAACTCAGACCAGCCTTGGTTATGGTTTGAGACTATCAGGAAAAACAAACAACAAAAAACTCCCTGAGAGCTGGTGGTGTATTTTAAGACTTCTACGATGCTGGGGAAGTGTTATTCTAAGATCCTACACCTGAGTGGAGAACACACCGCCAGCCTTATGAGGATTGGCCTCAGCCCTGTCCAGAGACTTGAGATGAAACCAGCTCACTCCTCTGGTCAGTCTTGGCTTAGCACTCTACTAAGATGGCAGACTTAAAGGCTCTTTGAAGTCTGACAGGGATGCTCTCTTCAGGTTGAATCTGCAAGTTTAGATGGCTTGGTGGGTGTTTTATCTCACCTAGCATTTCCCAAGGTGTAGTGTGTGTGTGTGTGTGTGTGTGCTGATTTTAGAGATATACACATTTTTATATATAAAATTTTAAAATGTAAAATATATAATTATATAAATTTTTAATTTGTGTGAATGTGTAGCTATGTCCATCTGTGCATGTGAGTAGAAATGCCTGAAGGCGTTAATCCTGTGGTGGCTGGAACAGAAACTGGGTCCTCTGCAAGAGCAGTATGTGGTCTAAACCATCTCTCAGATCTCAAGGGGTGTAATATTAAGTTGGGGGCATCACCCCAGCCCTCTAACACCCCTGTGTCCAAGAAGTCTGGGATGATTGGAAGCCCCTGGCCTGGGAGTTGCCCCGGTCCAGACTCCAACTCCCAGTCTGCCAAGCACTGACCCCTTCCTCGGGGAGGGTCAGGACCACTCCCACAGGCTATTTAGGCTTGCCCTGGAGAAAGGAACCTGTGGTTTTTAGGTTTGCTTGGATCCTCCCTTCTGTCTCTCTCCCTCGCCATGCTCCCCACCACCAGAGAGGGCAGCATTTATTAAACACGGGCATTTTAATTTGGTCTAATCTGGTCTAATTGGAGTTGCGTCGGCAGAGTAGCTTTTCTTAAACCAAACAAGGGCTACTTTAGAAATCCATATAACAGACAGACAAAATTCTGGTTATTGCCAGCCCAATATTTGTTTTTTATTACTGTGAAAAACCAACTTAACAAAGTTGAATTTTATTTGGCTTGTGGGTTTCAGGCTGTGGTATGCTGGTCAGCGTTGTTAATTTAGCATAGTGTAGAGCCATCTAAGGGAAACTTCAATCCAGGAATTGCATACATCAGGGTGGTTGGTGCTACCTGTGATTGCCTTGGTTAATAACTGATGCAGGGGACCCCAGCCCCTTGTGGGATGGAGCAGGCCAGCAAGCAATTCCTCTATGGTTCCTACTAGGATTTCTCTCAATGATGGATCGTGACCCCAAAGGATAAGCCGAATAGCGCATCTGGTTCCACTGCTTTGAGAACACCATGGCAGTGTGAGACTGTCAAAGGTGGCAGCCCGGATGCAAAGAAGTCAGCAGCAAAATCTCTTCAAGTCACTGTTAGGGTCCGAGAAGAAAAAAACCCAAAGACCAACAATCACACATGCAATAACAAGAGTGTTTTACTGATTTTAACGTTGGGGTGGCAATAGAGCGACCCCAAGGAAGGTCACAAGATCCTTTTTAGTGGAGTTAGGGGAATTTTAGATAGGAGGGATTAATCTTGGGCTGATTGGAGGAGGAAAGATTAGTATGGGGGCTGATTGGTGGAAGGTCCTAGTGGTTAGGGACCTTCCAGCAGCAGGGTAGGGAAAGCTATCTTTGGCCTGCAGAAGTCTGGGGGCATCTGCTGAGCTAGCAGAAGGGCTTTTGGGAGTGCTTGCAGATGGTCACCTGTAAGTTATAGTTTTCATGAGACCTGCTTGATCAGCTCTGTCCCATTCTAGTGGAGTAAAACTAAGGTCTGGTCTCTGTCAGGGCTCTGGTATTCTGCCCCCCTCCCCTACTCCAGCCTTTTCAATCACCTCTTCCTCTGGGAGGCAGTGTTCTCCAAGCCCCATCTTCTACTTTCTACCACTTTCCAATAGCGCCACCTGCTGGAGACAAAGCCTTTACGACCCAAACCTTGGGGAAATTTAAACCCAAACCACACAAGCCATCCTCCAGCAGTGACTGGCTTCCCCTGAACATCCAGTACCCGTTTCCCTCATCACAAGTCATGTCTGTGTGTGCAGATGGACTGAACCCAAGTCACTGAGCTACATCTGAGACCCTCCTAACTATCACCCTGTTTTTTTGAGACAGGTTTCCACTGTTCAGCCAGACAAACCTGGAACTTGTTCCCCAGCAAAGGCTAGGCTCAAATTAAGTTGCAGTACCAGTTAATAATTTCATTACTGGGTATGTGTTGGGTTGGGGGTAGAGGTCAGAGGACAGTTTCGGGGTCAGTTCACTACTTCCCCCTTTTATATGGGTTCCTCGGATTGCATTCAGGTGACCAAACATGAAGTGATTTGACTGTTACTCAGTCCCACACCAAAGACTCACCTGACAGCTAGGATGTGACAGTAATGATGCCCAGCTAAAACTGTCTTGAGGGCTTTAGGAGATGGCTCCGCAGTCAAAAGCACTTGCTGCTCTTACAGAGGCCCAAGTTCTGTTCTCAGCACTCAATCTGGGCGGCTCACAACCAATCAGTGCATCTCCAGGGGATCTGATGCTCTGTCCTGGCCTCCATCAGCACCAGCACTCACTTGTATACACACAGACATAAACACACATGTTTTTAGAAGTTGGGTCTGGTGAGGTGGCTCAGTGACTAAAGGAACTTGGTATCAAGCCTGATAATCTTAGTTCGATCTCCAGAACCGACAAGGTGAAAGTCAATAACTTCTAGAGAAGCTGTCATCTGATCTCCACACATGCGCATACATTCACACACTAAATAAATATATCCTTTAAAGAGAGTCTATCCCAGAGGCTGGGCAGATGGCTCAGAGGTTAAGAGCACTGAGGACCTGAGTTCAATTCCCAGCAACCACATGGTGGCTCACAAGCACATGTAATGAGATCTGGTGCCCTCTTCTGGGCTACAGGCATACATGCAGGCAGAATACTGCATACATGCAGGCAGAATACTGCATACATAATAAATAAATCTTTTTAAAAAACCCACCCATGCCTAGGTTTTGACACAAAAACAATAAGCAAACAAAATCCTAGTCAGTGAGCATAAAGTTTTTCAGGCCTCCAATCCAAGGCGAGGAGCAGAAGGTGAAGATGAGACTGGAGGCCAAGTTGCCCTCCGACTGTACTGCAGATCCCTGTCCCCCCTTAAAAAAAAATGACCCTCCACTGTGGATCTGTTCTCCACTGAGTCAAGAGCCAACCAGGGTACGAGCAAGGTCACCTACAGCCGACAGACAAAGCACCACCTCAGCAAACTTAAGAGGCTGAACCCACGCCTCCTCTCTAGCAACTTTATTCTAGATGGGATGCGAACATGGGTGAGAACGATCAGGTGCATCAAAGCACTTCAGTCTGCTTCAACAGGGTGGGTGGACGGCAACTCCACGGCAAGTCTCCCCAAAACCTTGAAGTCCAATCCCACGGCCGGAGGTGTGCTTGAGCAGGGAGGGGCAGGACCATGCAGTGCATATAATGAAGAGGGACAAGGACTCGTCAACAGGGCTGTGGCTGACTTTATTCTATTTTGATGTCCCGCTGCTGCTTGATGAAGCTGATCAGTCCATTCGTGGAGGAATCATGGGAGGTCACAGCAGAGCTGCCCTCCAGTTCAGGCTCGATTTTCTTGGCCAGCTGCTTCCCCAGCTCCACCCTGCCAGGGAGGGGTGGAAGAGGAGAGAATGAGCCAAGTTCCAGAGCCAACCCAAAAGCACAACAGACCCTTCCTCAGCAACTCACCCCCACTGGTCGAAGCTGTTGATGTCCCAGATGATACCCTGAACAAAGATCTTGTGTTCATACATGGCTGCAAAGGAAGGAGCAAAGGGTGTCCATTAGAACCCGCCCTTCCTCTGCTCTCCTCTCCTTTCCTCCTTCCTTTCCTTTCCTCCCTCCCTCTCTCCTGCACCATCCCACTGATGCCAAGCCGGTCAGTCCCATCCTCTCCCCGCTCACCAATCAAGGCTCCCAGAATGAATGGTGTGAGCTTGGTGAAGACAATCGAATTGGTTGGGCGATTTCCTTCAAACACCTGAAGGAAATAAGACGTGCAGAGTGAGAGACTTCTGGAGCACTCAGGCCTAAGTGGGGTGTCTATGCACATCCCTTCAAAGGGTCAGGGATCTCCACACGAGGGGTTGGGAAGAATCTGAAAGTCAAGGAAACAATGCCTTCCAGACACAACAGAGCACTTAGAAACTCATGTGGACTGTGACAAGATGCACAAGTCCAAACCTGATGACAATCCCACACAAAGTCACACCTCTAAGCAAGAAGCTATTTGCAAATGCTAGTGGCTAGGAAGGGAAAATCAGTTTTGTTCAACAGAGTGATATACAATGTGGTGTATATCAACCACATTGTAGGGCAGGATGCAGAGCAAGGAACTGCTGGTCGATACAAAGCAGGTTCCATGTCCTTTTGCTTCTTATGCTTTACTGTTGGCTTTTTACTTTTTTCTTCTTCTTCTTCTTTTTTTTTTTTTTAGAGGAAGCGCTAATGTAGCATCTCTCTGGGTCTTCTAATGGAGTCTGCAGGTGGGTGGTTGATGTTTTGGAAGTTTCCTGACTTTCATACCATTTAGGTTGGTACCAAGTCTTCATTGGCCAAGTATCAGATGTTGACATCTGTCTTTTTTTTTTAAAAAATATTTATTTATTTATTATGTATACAATATTCTCTCTGCATGTATGCCTGCAGGCCAGAAGAGGGCACCAGACCTCATTACAGATGGTTGTGAGCCACCATGTGGTTGCTGGGAATTGAACTCGGGATCTTTGGAAGAGCAGGCAATGCTCTTAACCACTGAGCCATCTCTCCAGCCCTTTTTTTTTTTTTTTGTTTTTTTGAGACAGGGTTTCTCTGTAGCTTTTGAGCCTGTCCTGGAATTAGCTCTTGTAGACCAGGCTGGCCTCGAACTCAGAGATCTGCCTGCCTCTGCCTTCCGAGTGCTGGGATTAAAGGCGTGTGCCACCCCTGCCCGGCATCTTTTTTCTTCTTTTAAGAGAAAGAATATGAAGTTGGGTGGGTAGGTGGGTCTGGGAGGAGTGGGGGGAGGAGAAAGAACATTGCTATCATATATTGTGTCTGGAGGAAAAAAAGGCTTTGAGAGGAAAGTCACACTGCCCCAAAGGTTGGGACATTTAAATCCGGGGAAACAGACCCTCCCACTATGTGGGACAACCAAATCATACCATGAACCACTCAATGCCACCCCTCTGGTTCCCGCATGTCACCCAAAAGCTGAAGTTCACAAACAAGGCTGACCTTGTGTGGCAAGAGCTTCTCCAGGTCCTCTGGACTCTTTCCTGCAGCCTGGAGCTCCTTCCTAGCCTCTTCGAATAACTTTCCCTTCATCAGGGCCTCAGTCTGGGCCAAGAAGTTGGCCAAGAGGATCTATAGAGAGAGACATACAGTTACAGTAGCCAGCATGGCCAGAGTCCACTTCTCAGGTGAGGGTAGTTCCAGAATGGTCCACTCATTCAGAGTGCAGTTGGGGTGTGGAAGGAGGGAACATCTGATAACAAGAGGGCAGAGAACAATGCTAACTAGCCATTTTCCTTTGAAGGGAGGTATTAAGTGGGGACGGAACCCAAGTGCCAATCCTTTCTTGAGATCTGAGACAGGTTTTTGCTCAGTACTCAGGCTGCCCTGAACTGGAAGATCCTCCTGTGGCGTCTTGGCCTCCTGAATAGCTGTGATCACAGGTGTGTGCCACCTCACCAAGCTTCCTAACAGAATATTCAGTACTTGCCAAGGCGTCATGCTAATGACTGTCTTTTAAGAGAGAGGGGTGCCAGGTGGAGGTGCTACATGCCTTTAATAGGGAGGCAGAGGAGGGAAGTTCTGTGAGCAAGCCTGGTCTACACAGTGAATTCCAGGACAGCCAGAGCTACACAGAGAAATGTTGCCTCCAAACAAACACCAAAACCAAAAAAGAGGGAGAGGCACTGACACCCCCCTTTCCTTTCTGTTTTTGTGTTTTGTTTTGTTTTTGTTTTTTTGAGACAGGGTTTCTCTGTGTTGCTTTGGAGTCTGTCCTGGAACTCACTCTGTAGACCAGGCTGGCCTTGAACTCACAGAGACCCACCTGCCTCTGCCACCCAAGTGCTGGGATTAGAGGAATGCGCAACCACCACCCGGTGACCCCCCCCCTTTTCTAGTTGAATCAAGTCAACAGTGCTGCATCACAGAAGTGCAGTCTGGGATGTGCTGGCACACTCCGGAGTCAGGAGACTGAGGCAAGAGGATTACCAAATTTAAGGTCAGTCTGGGATGTATTGTGTGACCCTGTTGCAAAATAATAAACAAAAAGACACTTAGCTGCCAGTTAGGAACCAGATGTTGGTCCTCCCTCCCCAGGGCGGTAGATTCTGCCAGAAGCCTGAATGAACACGTATTCCCCCCAAGAGTCTGGCCGTATCCTAACTGTTAACTCAACAAAGCCTAAAGTCATCCAAGATAGGAGTTTCAACTGAGACACTGCCCAGTTCAGACTGGCCTGGGGGGATTGTCATGACTGTGAAGTGATGGAGGAAGGCCCAGCCCACCGTGGGTAGGACCATCCCTAGGTAGCTAGCTGGCTCTGGACTGAATGAGAAAACTAGCTAGGCATGAACCCGAGAACAAGTCATCAAACAACATTCATCTGCGGTTTCTTGCTGTGGAATATTATTTTAACTAGGCAAAGATGTGTTACATTTGTTATGCTGCAGAATATTACTGTCACTGCTTAAAGGTTTGTTACATTTGTTTCTGCTGCACTTGTTTAACATGTAAGGATGTGTTACACTTGTTTGTACTGCATCTGTTTAATTATAAAAAGATGGGTTACATTTGTTTCACCTTGCCTGCCTAAGGCACCTGACTGGTCTAATAAAGAGCTGAACGGCCAGTAGCTAGGCAGGAGAAGATAGGTGGGGCTGCAAGGCAGAGAGAATAAAGAGGAAGAAAAAGCTAGAGGGAGGAGGGAAACAAGAGAAGAAGAGAAGGAGGGACACGCCCAGGGCAGGAAACCAGTCAGACATCCAGAAGCAGTGAAAGTAAGACATACAGAAGAAAGAAAGGTAAAAGCCCGGAGGCAAAAGGTAGATAAAGAGAAGCAGGTTAATTTAAGTTAAAAGAGCTAACCAGAAACAGGCCTAAGCTAGGCCCAGCATTCAAAACGAATGAGTCTCCATGTCAGGGTTTAGGAGCTGGTTAGTAGCTTAAAAAAAACAAAACCCTGCTACATGTAGTAGTTTCAGCTTCAAGCTCTTGCCCTGGCTTCCTTCAGTCATGGACTAGAGCCTGTAAGCTGGTACAACCCTTCCATCCCCCAGCGTTGTTTTTGTCTAGAGTCCTCTTCACAGTAGCAGATGCAGAAGGAACTAATACAGGTTAACACCTTTTAGGAGGTAGGAACCCAACCCTGACTGCTGCTGGGCTTCTGATTCTGGGAACTGAGATAACAGACTGTGTTTCAAGAGAGTAAATTTGTGGTCATCTGCGAGAGAAATGAAGCTAAAGAAATGAACTGCTGAGCAGGGCAAAGCTGCAGGAGGGCTGTCTCAGAAGCCTGAGAAGCATGGGGAGGACCCAGACAGGCTTCTTACCTTGTGATGCAGACCTTTCCGTATGGGGTGCTGGGTCTGGACGGGGATGAGGAAATCACAGGGTATCATCTTGGTGCCTGTTAAGGGCACAGTGGTCATCCATACAACCGGCCGGTGGGAGCTACCCAAGCAGCCTATAGAAGGTACTGCCCGAAGAGGGAGGTCCCGGCTGTCCCAGCCTCATCGAGCCAGGAACCACACCCACTTGTCCAGGACAAATGGGCCCTACCTTGGTGGATAAGCTGGTAGAATGCATGTTGGCCGTTGGTCCCTGGCTCCCCCCACACAATAGGGCCTGTCTGGTGGTCCACCCGGGCACCGGACTTGGTGACATACTTCCCATTGGATTCCATGTCGCCCTGGAATGAGTACAGAAACTCAACCCTCTACCTGCAAGATCCCCCTTTTATAAACTGTGCCTGGATCTTTTCCTTCCTGGGGTACCTCAGTTTCATATGGGGAGCCCGTCAATGTGGGTCCTCAGGCTCCTGAGCTCTCTGGCTTAGACTACCAGGAGAAGATGGATCTAGAACCAGGAGGAGGAAGAATTTCTTTAAAAACAAACTTTGTTATTCCTCTAGGTAGCCTGAGGTAACCCAGGAAAATGGCTCACTGTTCTCTTGATCCAGAAAATCTTTCAAAATCATGCAATTTGACAGGTTCAAACCTTGTTCGCCTTAGGAATAATGATGAAGGGATTTGGGAGATGCTTAGTACTTAAAGAGCATTTCCTGCTCTTCCAAAGGACCCAATTTCAGTTCCCAGCCCCCACTTCAGACAGTTCACAACCGCACATAACTCTAGCTGCAAGGGATCCCATCAACTTCTTTTGGCCTCCATGGGCACCTTGCACACATGTGTCATAAAGATACACACAAACACGGGGCTGGAGAGATGGCTCAGTGGTTAAGAGTACTGGCTGCTCTTCCAGAGGCCCTGAGTTCAATTCCCAGCAACCACATGGTGGCTCACAACCATCTGTAATGATATCTGGCGCCCTCTTCTGGTGTGCGGGCATACATGAAGGCAGAATGTTGTATACATAATAAATAAATAAATAAAAAAAGATACACACAAACACACATTAAAAGAAAAAGGAAGAGAGGAGACTGTGAGTAGGTAGGTGTGCCCAGACCAAACAATAGGGCTGGACACAGCATCAGAGGCCCATAAGAGTGCTGATTTTTGTTGTATGTGCTTACAAATGCAGAGAGGTTGGGTGTAATTTCTGGTCATTGGCAGGAGAACAAAGCATCCAAGATGGGCCACAGTATAGGTCATGGGGGTCCCAGCTCACACCATCACCCAGAACAGCAACATGTGAGGACCAAAGAGGAAGACACATGCCCACAACCATTCCAGGAGGACTCTGGCCAAGGCACCTCTCACAGTGGTGCGTTTCAGCTGATGACATGGAGGGAATAGATTTGTAACCAAGATGTGCTGTGAACCCAGGAGCGGAGATGTGCCACGGACATACCCAAGGGCAAGGGGAGACCCTGGAACCTGCCACTAGACCTTTCCAAGGATGGCCTGGCAGCTGGTACCTGCTGGAAGTAGGCAGCAAAACGGTGCATGTACTGGTCATAGGGCAGCATGGCATGGGTCTCACACCCAAAGCAGTTGATATACCAGATGCCCAGTAGAGCCAGCAGGACAGGAGCATTCTTCTCCAGGGGCGTCGTGCGGAAGTGCTGGTCCTGAAAGAACAATAAGGTGGGTGGGGGCTGAGCAGCTGTCAGGGAGAGGAGGGAAATGAGGAGAGGAAGAAGGGAGCAGGACCCATAATGTCTCAGGCCACTCAGCACTCACCATCCAGTGAGCCCCAGAGAGCAGCTGTTCGAAGTGGTCAAAACCTGTGACACAAAAGTAGCATCAACAGAAGTGACCACCTCCCATGCCTTCCTGACCACTCCGTGTCTTCCTGGCAGTGGGTCACAGTTTTTTGTTTTG